>JABXWE010103106.1:0-24543 GCA_014611495.1 Limonius californicus | reverse complement strand
GTCGAGAGTACTTTTTGGATACGATCTACGCATTCAGTCGGATCAACCGTTCCGCGACCTGGTGACCGAATGTTTGCAAGACGACGGAGAAGGCGACTTCCAGCAGAGGAGAGACACTTTGCGGCGAGCCGCCGAAGAACAACAAACACTAGTCCAAGGAGAAAACGAGAATCGTTACAACTTGCGGCACCGACCACCCGCACGTTATGCCGTGGGTGACCACGTTCTAGTAAGAACAGCAACCTTCCAGCCTGGGCAAAGCAAAAAACTCCAACCCAAGTACCAGGGACCTTACGTGGTTGCCAAGGTTTTGGACAAAGACCGCTATTTGATTGAAGACATCCCTGGATCGCAGCGGACACAGAGATACTACAGCGGAGTGCAAGCTAGCGACCGCCTTCGCCTCTATATCCCCGACGATAATCCGGATTTGTCATCCTGTATATATATTTGTTGGGCTTATCCTCCTTTTCAGAGTGTTTTAATATTTCAAAAAAATACTTTTATAACAAGTCTAACATTTCAAATAGAACAATATTTAATTTGTAATACATTGTTTAATCAATGAAACTTGGTTTGAAGTAGTTGTTAAATAATGACGTAACTACTGTCAAGCAGAGTCGCTATGTTTTAAAGAATATCACATATTGTAGTAGCCCCGACGACACGCCGCTGGCAAGCGCACGGCACGACGGGAAAGAAACGAGAGAGCCGCGTTCGAAGCGAGAGACGTGATCTAGACGTGAAAGATGAATGACGCTTTACACCTTTGGTTATATGTTGTACTCAACCACTTTCTTATGTTTTGAAATAAATAAATATATCCAAGTGTTTTGTGCCCTTCTTACTACAATATTTAAAACAGAAAAGGACTATAGTTTAGTAATAACGTTAAATATAAATTAAGTAAAAATATATGTATTTGGTCCATATAAAATCTTGGACTTGGACTACAAAAACACTATTTTTCGAAATTTTCAAACGCCCTGGATCGAAGATTCCAATACTGATAGAACTCATATAGTATGTACTACCTGACTGCAAAGGAGCGCTTATATGGGCGTCATGCCACTCTGGCCACTCAACCTAGAAAGAATAAATTATGAGCAAAAGAAGCAATTGCAGTATAGCTCCGGCGGCCGTAGAATTTTATTACGATTTCAAATATCTACAAATATGTACATTATGTGGAAAAGACAAAATTGTTTTTTTCTAATTAGCTTACAAGTACTCTATATTTCCAGCCTCGTAAAGCGATGAATATTGTCCAGTCTTCAAAGTTCTCTTAGCTGAGTGAAACAGAAGTTGCGGAAACGATGAAAAGGGGCATATTTGGCAAATATTGATGATGTTCATGCGGTTCAGAGTCTAATTCGTGAATATTTTGCATAATGATTTGATTTGTGTAAACGTGTGTTATCCTGTCAAAACACGACAGCCTTGGGTGATTAATCGGGTTTTAATTGCAAAATGTTCAGACTCAATTTTATTAATGCCGAATACCGATATTCTTCTGTTATTATTTTATCATGATCCAGATAGTCTGCCATTATTATTGGATTTTATTTCAAAGAAATTATGTCAGAAATTTACCTGTTAATTGTAGAACACAACGTTCTTAGGAACGTGGAGATCTAGAAAACATCATAAAGATTATAGTAATATAACGCATGCTTCTTTCAGTCAATAGATATTTTTTTTATTTTAGTTTGCAGTGTTGTGGTAACACAGATTATTTTTCTTTGCCAGAAATTGCCACGGTTAACTAAATATCATATATTTGATTAAGTTTTCTTTACATATTTTTTGTTGTGCTTCAAATTAACTTCTGATTTTGATCGCAGCGGCTTGCTTTTCAAAGGAACTATGGAAGTTTGAAATTAAATGCTAATAGGGTCGAATAAGTTAGTAGATTATTTCTTTTTGCTACGATTCTAAAATAAATGTTTGATTTGAACTATGGATATTTTATATCGTAAATTACCAATATCAGCAAATAAACTAATTTAACTTATTTTTAACTTTTGATACGAGAAGTCTTGTATCATTGCTCTATAGAAGGATAAAAGTATAGAACGCGAGGTTTGAAAGTTTAATTCCTCGACTGTTACAATATAAAGAAACACAATTTGAATAATACCAATAATATTTAATGTTCAGTTATTTTAAATAATGTCCATTTAGTTTAGTACATTTATTGGAAAGTTCAAAAAGTTAAAAAAATACAGTCGATATAGGAGTCCAAAGAAACTGTTTACAATTCGACAGTACATTTTTCTTATTATTTTCTAGGTTCTCTTATGAAAGGGATACGACGCTGCCAGCGCAAAGTCATATAACAAGGGTGGGTGATTAATCTCAACAATGCAATGTTTCTTGACAAATGACGTCCTAATCGTGCAAAATCGGTAGGTGCATTGATAAGCAACATGAACCCATTTCCCTTTCTTCAATATTGTGGTCGTACTCAAAAATTGCGCTACAATAATCTTTCATCACTTCAAAGGTAGAATCCACTATTTTTTGTTTACATTTTAGTCATAATTTCTTTATGGATCACACTCTGTTTAACGAAAGAGGTATTCAGTACTGTTTTTATTCTGAATTTTAGCAAACGAAAATTTTTGGGCCTTCGTGATAATTTTCCAATCCACCGCACATTCTGGAGTTTTGCCTTGTAATCGCTCTGAAACACCGGTTACATGGAGAATGCAGAAAAATTGCATTGTCCCGATAAGTCTGTTTTTGCTCATCCCTAAAACTGTCCGACGCAAGTGGATGTTATTTAGGACACGAATTTAAATTTTAATTAGTGATCGTATTTGGAGCTATATAATAATTTTATACTGTGAAGATGATTATATATGATGTAAATATCGCATTAGATATAATTAATTTTCTCTTTTCCTTCAAGATATAATACTAGGTATTAAATAAATCAACTTTCCCGAACAAGTACAAGGGTTTTCATTTTCTTAGTAAATTGAAACTTAGAAGCTATTATGGTAGCCTTAACATTATGTTATCATATGTATCTAGACTGTTCAGCCACTACAAGTCCCACAGCTAATATTAAGTATTTTCAAATGTGGACACACCTCCATAGTAACAGTAGGGCGTTTGTTCAATGACACAAGTGTTGAAGAGAATTGACAGTCTAAATGACAGAATAGTATTACCAAACATTCACTTAGACATACAATTGGTCACAAAAAGTGAACAATTTATTGTAGTAAGCTTTTATTTTGGGCTGTACTTTTTACCACTTGATCTAGCATTTGTTTATTTAAAACGAGCACAAATAAGTAGTTCAATTAGTTGAACTACACTCTACTCAAGTGCAAATGTTTTTTGCACTACTTTTCTACCTTTCTCTACTTATGGAGGCGACAATGTGCAGAAGAACATGTTTATATCATGGACTGTGTAAGTTGGCAATTTAGAAATTAAATGGTTTCCATGGAATTGGATTACTTAAGATAAATCAGTTAGTTAAAAAGTTACATGCATGCATAATCATCAACTATTTCTGCAAACATTTACTGAGTTATTGCCAAAAGAGTGAGTCCAGTTATTATCCTTTCGATCGCTGTATCTGCGAAAGGAAGCATTTCCGGACACACGTTTATCGAGACTGTTTTATTGCTGTAGAATACGCCCGCGAGTTTGTATCTGTACTTCGGGGACACCCTGTATATTTAGCGTTTTCGAGGGTGTCACTTCCTCTTTTTCTCTAAGCATGTTCAGTGAACTGAAAATACACGAATCACATCACGCTTAGTGTTATTTAAACAATGCATGGAAAAATGATGTAGTTGTATAACAAAGTATTAGAAGTGCAATACAGGAACTCAAAGTTTTCCCATTCTGATAAGTACTGGCGAACAATATAAGAGAGAACCAAGAACCAAGAACAAAAGTTCTGAGAAAGTTTTCGTTAAACCTGGAAACTTCATTGCTGAAACGGATAAGAAATAGTTTTGTTATGTCGTGTTATGTAATTTTTAATGACTATTTTCTAGAAATTTTTTATCGATATTGTTTCAAACAAGAAATGTAATGTTTGCTAACGAGACAATTATTTGTTACTGGTTTCTTGGTCTCTTCGTTACAATTTGTATTAATTACTAAGTAAATACAGTATTATTGTATTGTATTGCATAAACGAACAACCACTGCATTCAATAATGTGCCAGTTAAGTGTGTTTATTATACCTGTCGTTGAGCATGAGCATATTCTGATGTAGAGTTTAACTAGTAATTTTATAACTTTTATTGTATTATCTTTAGTAGTAAAGTTTTCAGTACAGATTAGTCTGTTTGATAGTAACCAGAGTATTCTATTATTTCTTCCAGTAATGCAGCCAAAACATATTAGATTAAAAACGATTCTGATTTGCATATTGTTTTGATATATTTCTTTAGTTTGTAGTTTCAAGTTCGGGTAATGTTAAATTAACAGCGGCAAGTTATGAGGTTAAATTTGGGATAGGAACTATTTCTGTCTGACAACCAGGAACAGCTCCCGTAAGACGTTTTTCTAACATCTAATCGCTATTCCGTTAGGGTCACTCTTGGCTGTTCCCTTAGCACGAGATACAGTATTAGCTGTACGTTTCTGGAATGGCTCCCTACCCCTTGGAGACCTTATTCAGTTCTAATCATCTCATTCTTAATATACCATATGTTCATATTTTCACAAATACTCTACGAAAATATATAGTTAGTTTACAGCAATATATTCCTAGAAAATCGTACAGCGAAGCAAAATTTGAGCAAACGAGGCCTCACTTCAAGTCTTATAATCGTTTAAACTAAACATCCTTCCCCAAGCTAAGACCGTGAGTCGTAGTCGTCACAGTATCAATCTGTTAAAATTATTAATGATATTATATTCTAATAGAAGAAAAGTTGGTATTACTGTTTGACAACCTATTACTAGATTAAGTTTAGCAGTTGTAATTACGAAATTTCAACTATATTTTATTTAGCCTCTGTGAAACTTGTTTATTTTTATTTTTAGTATGCGTTTATTTTGATAAGTGCCTAAAATCTTATACAAATTATTTATAATATTCACAAGCAGTGAAGCAGCTTTTGTATTTGACGTTTATCTGATACTGCTACTATCAATCTCAGCCTGTTCTAATTTATTGTTTTCTTTTACACAATATTTACATATTAATTAAAATATGTTTAGTAATTTGATACGGAGATTCTTGTATTGCCTACTACCCATGAAAAACAAGTTACCATGTGCGTGTAGCTTTTATTACATTTTAATTAAAGTTAATCATTTACATGTAAAATTCCGAATTCGTGATTTTAATATAATTCGATAGGAAGTGGTGTGCCAGTGGTTTTTATAATTTTTTTGGTACATTCACAAATTGTACATGTAACATAAATTTTTATAAATGAATAAATTACTGCTGTTAATTACTTTAGAAATAATTCTTATTATACATCTAGGAACACGTTTCTGAATATTATGTATCAACGTTCTCATTACATTTGCTTCGATATGCAAACTCCAATACAATTAAGTTCAGAAATTGCAGTGTATCTGTGATGTGATGATCTGTCATATTAGCTTATCGACTTCGAAAATGGGAACGGGCTTACATCATAGTATCACGTAACATATACACAGTTCAGATTGTAACAATGTTTCACAATTACTGCGTTTTAGCAGTCGAAAATGTATTTCTGCATTTTTATTAGATTGCCTTTCGTGATGAATATAACCACAGTTTACAAAATCCAAATGGCATTTTACACAATCATAATTATATGCACAAGTGTGTTAATCTTTTTAAATCTAAATTTAAATATGTTATTTTTTTCTCTTTGTTGTTCCTTTATTCTTCTTCTTATAGTGTCTTACTTAAATTGACCGTAGGCAATGAACATGCACTGGAAAATGAATGTTGGTTGTAGTACGGTCAGTATGGAAATGTTCTTGAGTTATTAATAAGCATTTAATGTAAAATAGAGAAATAGATATATTTGTGATTGTGTCGTTATTTATAATTTGTTTAAATATTTGTTTGGACACACATAATTTTTAGTACGGGGTGCAGGATCTAACATTGTTTAAACGTTTTTCTCTAAATTTAATATTAATTTTTAAAGATCGGTTTGACAATTGCTGAGAATAAAAGTCGTTTTACCTTCGATATTTTTGCTACTCTAGTTCTTAAACTTCGTCACTTCCAGCAGTGGGTCTTTACAAACCGCTTTTAATAGACCCAAATAATAACCATAAAATCACAGACAATAATAATGAATTTTTCAACGCTAAATATTAAGAGAAAGGTAGGTAGGGATAGGAAGCGGCCTGGGGCTAGAAGTTAGCGCGTTACACTTCTACGCTGAAGGTCCTGCGTTCATTCGCAGTACCGGAACAACGGGTTGTTAACGGCCGTTCTCTCTCGCAAGGCAATGGCAAACCAGCGAGGTATTCTGCCAAGTATATCTTCTCTGGAGTAGAACTGTTTACACTTCCCGTGATTCGAAGCCCACGTTAAGCTGTAGGTCCTCTACGTCTGGAACACCTTAAACGCGCAGCACAGGCATAGGAGAGATCGCTACATCTCGTAAGAGATAAACCACTCTAAGAAGAAGACGGTATAGATACGAAATCGTGAAGGAAACCTTTTACCTATGCCTTCTAAAGAACTGTACGTCCTTGTTTTCCATGTTTACTAGTGGTAAAATTTATTTAACTATAGATGAACTAGTGAAATAGAATTAATAAATTACTTGTAGGTACGTAATTCATAAATATTGCGAACAATACATATAGAACATTCCAAGCCCATCAGTAACCTATGAGTGAAAACACGAGCCGTTGCCAATAATGGAATCGCGTTAGATTACAGAGGTATTGACTATCCAAAGAAAACAAAAGAATGTGAATAAGAGTGTCGTTAACTGTCACCGAAAAGTTTTCTAATAAGGAAGGGTATTGAAACTTTTTTCATGCCCTTGATTGATTTGCCATAGAAATGATAGTTTACACAACTTCCAAAATAAAATATCATACAAACTTCTTGGTTTAAAAATTGCTCCATAAATATATAATGAGTAGAGGTAGTCAATTTCAGAATATTCGGCGGAATATCCAGCTCTAGTAGCAGCAATTTAATACTATGAAATTTATAGTTCATCAATAAACTGGGTATGTTTTTTTTGTGAAATCGGAATTGGTAAAAAAAGGAAGCTTGATAGGCTTAAAGGCGAAACAATAAAAGTGCTGAAAATGTTATACAATCAATATACATTTGCTCTAAAAAATGCTAAAACGACAGGCTGAGTCTAACTGATATGAATAATAATATAGTAACTGAACCAGTGTCTTATGCATCAAGCTTTGTTTGGGATTTTCTAAAAAATACAACATACGTTTTTTGACGATGCAACATATGACGTTCGGCAATCTAATCTCCGGATTTGGATGGGCACAATAAAAAGAAATGTAATTATTATTTATTATTTTATTATTACGGAAAATATTTGAGAGCGAAGTATTAGAAGGATACATTGGTTGTAAACTTCTGTTTTCAGATATTGTGGGTAGTTTCACTTGAATACTTCCTTTAGTTTTCCATATCCGACTCTCGCTAATGCTATTCTCCTGTTTAGCTCTTCCTTTTGCTGATTTTCTGCGATTTGTTTCTTCAATACATCTGCTGAATAGATTCGTTAGTTTCCAAACGATTTCGTTTTTACCATTTTTCTACATCTCTGCTAAAATACCTTCCGTACCTGGGCGTTTATTATATTTTATGGATTCCAATGTGTATGTTATTCCTTACTCATAATATTTCGATAAATTGTTTTTCGTTCTTATTACATTGCGAACTTTATGAAACTCCTCATACTTCTTCTCTGTAAAGAATAGCCGTCTTGTCACTATCAAAGCTTCTGTTTCTTTGCTAATTTTACCTATTTACTGTTTACGTTTTTTCTCGCCATTTTCAGTGCTGATTTATTTAGAATTTTGTGTACTTATTTGCTATCCTGTTCAAGTCTTTCTATGCTGATTTTTGTTGTTCATTTCGTTAGGTGATTACAAAAAATATAAATCCAGTGTTATAATTTGTTTTCTCTGATAGTATTATACTTACGCAGGGATCAGGCTTTTTCATCGCAGCAGAACCGTATGTGTCACGTTATTCCCTTATTGATTTAAATTCACTGGTAGTTAACAATTTCTGTTAATTTCAGTCATATATTTCTCTTTCTTTGTTTCTTCAGCCCTTGGTAGGGTGTAGTGACACTTTGAGTTATATTGCTGAATTGATTATTGTCTTCCACGGGTCTCTGCTTTGGGCAGTTTGAGTAATTTCGTCTAATATTTTAGCGTGTTAATGATTTTAACTGATCCGTACATCGCATTGGTGATCGACCTCGTGGTCTTCGACCGTTCACTCTGCCCTATACTACCAGCTTTTCCATTTCGTTGTCTTGTCTAGTGATGTGTCCAAAGTATATTGAAGATGACTCGTTTCTCGATTCTCAACTCTCTTCTAAAACAGACTTATTTGTTCGATGGGCTGTTCAAGGTATGCTTAGCATCTTCCTGTAAGTACACATTTCGAAGGAATGTATTCTTGTTTTATCTGTGTTTTTAACTGTCCACGTTTCGGCTGCATACGTTGTTATCGAAAATATCAGAGTATGTATTAATCATTTCTTGGTGTTACTAGTTATGGTGGTGTCTTCCCATATCTTTATAAGCTTTGTTACTGCCGTGTGCGCCATTCTCAGTTGTCTCTTAATTTCTAATTCGGATCCAAGATATGGAAAATGGTCCATTATTTTGTAACCCGCTACCATTTGTGTATGTTCTTGGTTGTGATTCATTATATCTACTATCATCACTTTAATCTTGAGTTTGTTTATCTTTAATCCATATTTTTTGCTAGTTTTTATCAATTCATCATAGTCTGTAGCTCTTCTTACTCATGGGCTGTGAATGAGAGTGTCATCCGAGTATCGTAGGTTGTTAATGGGTCTTCTTCTAATGGTCATTCCCCCTTTCCAATCCTCTCAGATTAAGCGCAATACATATTCCGTGTATCTGTTAAAGAGAAAGGGAGGATCTTACCCTGCATTTTACTTTAAAAGCCTGCGAGTTTACATTGTTGACTCTTATTTTGGCGTTGCTATTTTCATATAATTTCCTTATAAATTGGACTAAGTGTGACGGAGTTCCCATTTCGATAAGTATATTCCATAGTTTGTTACATTTTACGGAGTCGAACGCCTTATGATAGTTTAGAAAACATAAGTACATCTTCATATTTACTTAACGAGCTTCAAATTTTGTTTGTACATCCGATATGATATGATATATTTAATGCATCCTAATTCTGTTAGAATTTTCTGGCAAGTATCATACTTTTCCATATAATTCTACCTTCATCCTTCATGATCTGAATAGGAATTGTTAAATTATTTGACTGTGATAATTTTTTTACGCCAATAACAGTTAACTACAAAAATGTTCTACTGTTTCTGATGGAGGTTGTTTTGATTTTGAAATATTTGAGGCAATTGTATTATCCGATATTCATAAATATACAAGAATTGTCGCCTTATGTTATGGATACGGCTCGCTCTGGTTTCTGTTAGTGTGGGATTTGGGAACGTAAACAGTCTAAACCGGTAGACGGAATTAATATATACGGCGTGCCACAATAACTTGAGGACGATATTTTAATATGAAAAGTTCTAATGAACATGTAGCCGAAGCCACCCATTGTAAAGTTATTCGCTTCTGAATATTGCTAATGTACTTTCAAACTTCAAGAACAACATCAGCATTCGAAACCAACAAACACGTCTATTAAAGCTACAATAATCAAATCAATAATAGGCACAACTTGTACATATAAACAGCAAGCAAGAAATGTGGATATAGCAAATTGGAGAATTCCTAAAGCATGGTACTGAACGCACATCTTGAATTCTTGAATTGACAATATTCCTAGCTAATTAAAAAGGTCATTTTCACTAATCGAGATAACAATGAATAGGTAAATATGATTTCGTTAATTATTCGATATTTTAATTGAGGTTATTTGATTATTATTTATTCAAGTGAGCCACATAATTCCACTTTATCGTATTTCGTAGGGACCCCTGTATGAATTCTGATTGTTATTTTAGCAAACCCGTGTAACTTAAAATACAGCCTGTTTTCGTAGCTTTCCAACGCAACTGTTGTTTTTGAAGTTTGAACGTACCATAGCAAACCTGAAATGGGAATAATTTTGTAACGGTCAACTCTGTGCTACATGTTTATTTAAACTTTTCATTTTAAAACATAGGCACAAACACAGTCTTGAGATATATACATTCCGTTTAGATGGACGATAGTTACAAGTGATATGAAACTGTAACACAATAATGTAGTTGTTGTTTGATTACATACCTTAGCCATCGGTTCTATTAAAGGCTCTGGAGATTCCAAGAAAAAACTGAATTTTTGTGTATTCCTACTTGTATGGCCCATTGAGGACCGGTATTGCAGGATGTTGGAGAAACCCCAAAACCTTAAAAATTAGGGTAGTACGCTGAGATAGATATAAAATCTCGTAGTAGTTTTGTTTGTGTAAGTTTGATTCCACTAGTTACAGCAATCAATTTTAACGATTATAAGCCTATTTTTGGATATAGATTTAAAGACATGTACGAGTGTTCCTATATATACACTAATCAACTTCGTTTGTTTTAATAAACAAGACGGAAAAATACCATGCGATCTTGATAGTTCGTACAACAGCTTACATGTATCAAAACAATCACCATTGAAATAACATTGCGAATAAAACTTCTGCATTTATAAAGTCTGCATTATTTTAGTCTTTAATTTTACGCGAATAAAGAAGCTAGGTCCTGTAAGTTTGCCACGAGGGTGGTCATATAAATCCGCTGTTAGCGAAGTATGTTCATGTAGATTTATTCAAATAAAAACAAAATTAAGTAAGAAATGTATTTCTTGTTTACCTGCTCATTATTCAGAACGCCAGTCACCCCTCTACTGTGTATACATTTCGAAGTTTCAGTCTACTATAATCATGGACTTCCTTTTGTTGTACGTGCTATTCGAGGGATTTGCAGTTGAGTTGTTTTCTTTGCTACATTCAATTTCTCAGCACGATGACAGTTCATTTAAATGTAAGTAGTTTACAATAATCTACAAATTTTGCCAACTTCCTTAGTTACGTCGGGTTAATATGGAACGAACAATATCCCAGCTGTCAGTGCAAACATGTTCAACAGCCTGAGACCTGCTGCCGTTATTATTAAGATTAAATTTGCAGCACCGCTTGTATTCCTAATTTAATATGTATTGTAAGTTTATTATACCATATATTTATTATAAATAAATATTTAAATAGAAATAATAGTATTCGTGCATACATACATATTTCTATGTTCTCTTAAATACAACTTTTTTTGTGTCATAAATACTTAGGGAGTCCATAACTAACATGAATTTGTATGAATATGACATATTTATATGCATTAACTGCTGGTATACATTTTATTTTTCAATGCCTATGATTTAATTTCCAGAACATTGGCAAATAGAGCTCTACAGTGGTTTGGACATATACAGGGAAGGCACGAGCACAGACGGCCGAAAAAGATTATGCAATGGACATCGCCAGGAAATAGATGGAGAGGCAGACCAGCTATAAGGTGGGAAACATATAACAGTAAGGCAATGCAGGAGAAAGTACTACAAGAAAAGGACTGCGATAATAGAAGGCTGTGGAAAAAAAGGAGGACAACTCCCAAGTGGGAAAAATAGCAAAAGAAGAAGAAGATGATGAATAAATAATTGCAGAAACGATATATGAATAAAGTTTTCAAGCAAGACGATGTTTTAACATCAACGAAAATCTAAAACAAATGTAATGCTATTAAGTATGCAGCTGGTAAATTAATTTCTCCCAGACACTGTCGAGGAAGCGATTTTGATTGAATATTTGATGAGAAAGGAAAAGCTGAATATGCGGATTGTGTATATAAATAATGAAATAAGATACCTGCAGTAATTATTGTACGAGGTATGTTCAATTGAAACCCATTTTTGCTTTGTAAAAAAGTTATTCAACAATTTAATTACAAATAATTACCGTCACAGTTAAGGCACCTATCCCATTGTTTTACTAACCGACATATACCCTGCTCATAGAATTCTGGTGGCTGCTGATTGAGGAAGTCTTCCACAGCTATCAACTGCTGCGTTAGACTCAAAATGACGACCTTTTAACGCCTTTTCGGCGGTCCAAAAATATAGAAATCGCAAAGACATAGATCCGGGCTATGCGGTGGATGCTCTAAAACCCTACATTTCTTTCGTTGAAGATTTTCTTTTCCCATATTAGCAGCATGAGGCCTAGTATTGACGTGCACTAAAATGATCCCACGCCTAAGTTTACCTGGACGTTTCCGTCTTATTGCTTTATTAACCTTGTTAAAAGGTTTATTGTACAAATTTGCATTGACATTTACTCTAGGTTCCTTAAACTCTATCAACAAGGGTCCTTCATGGTCGAAGACCATGCTAACATCACCTTGCCTGCAGAAGGTTGTGATTTGACCTTCTTCGGTGGTGGTGAATTTGAATGTTTCCACTGCATCGACGATAACTTACTGGATGGTTCGTTGCAATGGTACCAAGATTCGACACCAGCAACTATTGGCAGAAGAAAATCATCACCATTTTGCCTATAGTCTGTAAGGCAGAGATAAGCCCATTCGTAAGCATGTTTGTTTATTAGACAAGAGACGAGGAATCCATTGCCAACAAACTTTGCTGTAACACAGATAACGAACAATACTATGGGCAGATCCTACCCTCGCACCAACAATTTCTGATATTTCTCTAATTTTAATTCGACGATTTAATCTAATAAGGCCTTCCACACATGGCATATTGTTTTCTGTTAATGCAGTACACGGTGCACCTGGTCGTAGCTCATCTATAGTCCCCGCTTTTCCATTCTTAAATTGTCGGCACCATTCCTTCACAGTTGGATACGCAATACATGCATCTCCATACACTGGTTGCATTTGCGTATTAATCTGAAATTGCTGCACAACCTCAGTTCATTAAAATTGTAGAACCGCACACTGTTCAAACTTGGACGGAATTTCAACAACAAACGCCATTTTAATGTATTTTTCGGCGACCCAAAAATATGGAAATTGCAAGGTGATAGACCCGAGCTGTAGGGTGGATGCTCTAAAACCTCCATTCCTTCGTTGAAGATTTTCTTTTAGCATTGTCGTGCAGCAAAATATCCCCACGCGTAATTTTTCCGGGACGTTTCCGTCTTATTGCTTGTTGAGGATTATTCAAAGTTTCATTGTACAGATTTGCATTGACGTATACTCCAGGTTCTTTTACCTCTATGAACATAGTCCTTTATGGTCGAAAAATGTTAACATCACCTTGCCTGCAGAAGGTTGTGCTTTAAACTTGTGGTGAACTTGAATGTTATCACTGCATCGACGAGAAGTTACTGGATGGCTCGTAGTAATGGGACTAAGTTTCGTTACCAACAATTATTAACAGAAGAAAGTCATCACCAGTTTGTTTATAGTTTGTGAGGTGTTGCAAAGCTAAGCCTATTCCCAAGCATTTTTGTTCCATTAGACAAGATACGAGGAATGCATTGCGAACAAACTTTGTTGTAATCTAGATTACGAACAATACTATGGACAGATCCTACACTCGCACCAACAATTTCTGAAATTTCTTTAATTAAAATTCGTCGATTTTCTCTTCCACACGTGCCATACTGTTTTTTGTTAATGCAGTAGATCGTGCCTCTGGCCGCGACACACCCGCCGTACATATTAGGACTGCACGCTTATCAAATTTGGAAGGATTTTCAACAACAAACGCCATTTCAAAATAGAAGTTTTAAAAGATAGAATCTAATTCAAACGCCAGAAACTTATTAATGTGTTTCTTAGAAACACTACTAACATTAACAAATGTCATTTGAACTATTGCATTTCTTTTCAGGGATAAGTTTATCAAAGATTGGTTTCAACTGAACAAGCTTCGTACTACCTGAACTCATGCGCCATAATTTTGTTTGATTTCAGAAAAACAACAAATATGCTACGGCGAATCCCAAAAGAAAATGTTCCGAAATACATACGGAGACGGACATCGACGTCGGCATGGGGAAAGATTGGCTCTATGAAATTTTTATATTATCAATAAAAGCAAATAGGTTCTGTTTTACCCTCGAAAAACGGTAGTGATCATAGCGGAAGTACAAAGCTGACATTTTTTTTTAAATTAATGATGATTCCTGTAATGATACGAGCTTAGAAGATTATACCTTAAAAATGGACCTTTAAATTTTGACTATAATGGCCAAAAAATGTGTATTAGCATAGGCTAATAAATACCTAGACGTATTTATTAGCCTATGGTATTGGTTTAATCTAAAATGTTTACTATTACTCGTAACAGGTAATTACTTTTTTGGAAAATTGCTGGTAAACCCACATGATGAATTATATAGAACCTTGCATGCATGTGTTACGGAAGTCTCTCATAAAATTTCAAGAGGTTAATTTAGCTACAAAATGCTATCAAAAAGTCCTGAACCAGTTTTAGTTTAGGTGCATCTTTGATAAATTTTATTAGTGACTCACAATTTTTGAAGCGCAGGAATTTAATGTTGTAGTTTGTAACGAAGCGTTACTAATTTTGTTTAATTATCCGGATAATTTAAGTTTTATTTAATATTATTTTGATGTTAATTGGGACTCCGTTAAATTTGTTACATAACCACGTTATGCCGTTTTACCGTTTAGAAATGTTTCCGCTTAATTTAAGTAATTTTATTTGTGTACCGACCGATATCTTTCCGACCGCACCCTGTATTTTTATAGTTTAGAATTGTTTATCAATTTATGTACAAATGTGCAGATACCAGATTTATTTATTGTGTACCGATTAGCCGCTGTTTGAATCCGTATTTATCTTGTGTTAACGCTGTTAGGTATCATTCTATTTTGTACCGATGTTAGGGTAGTATTTAATTACCGTTTGTAATTATATTTGGCATTTTAGCATTTATAATTGAGTCCGAACATTGTAATATATTTTATTTGCATAGCATTTACGCGTGGAAATCTGATAACCGCATGTCCAGCGTAAAGTGGAAGGGTAGCGAGGTATATCCTACTCCGTGCATTATTGCGCGAACCGAACGAAAATTTGTAACTTCAGAATAGCCAGCGGGTATAAATTCAGAAATTTTGGAATGAAAGTCCAGTTCCATTCCCGCTTTTCAAGTATTCAACAGGACTACTCCGAGAACAAGGTACAGCATATCCGACAGTTTTAGAGGTAAGGAATTATTTTATTTTGGCACTCTGATTTTACCGTTCATATTTTGTATGTCCGTTCTCTTTCTCAACCGTAAACCTCTTACTCTCTATCATACCCTTACCCTGCAGAAACGGCGTCGCTGCGACTGTCCTGAGGCGGTGTTTTCTGTTCCTTTCTTTCCCCTTGCGGCTGCGCCTGACCTGACGCAAGTAACCCATCCCTGCAGAAACGCCGTCGCTGCGAGTGACCTGAGGCGGTGTTTTCTGTTCCTCTCTTTTCCCCTTGCTGCTGCGACTGACCTGACGCAAGTAACCTTTCCTACGGAGGTACCGTCGCTGCGACTGTCCTGAGGGGGTATTTCGCATCCTTCCAAGATCCAATTGTCCGGAGAAAGAGCACCGTGACTTTTAAATTGATTTAATACCGGGGTTTGAACCCATCGTGCCAAAATATGTAATTTCCTTTCTCTATTGCTACTGTAATAGTACCGTGCTGACATCCAGTTCTCTGTATCACAGGTATCGTAAAGGCTACCGTATTGCTACCGCTTTGCTACCGTAATTGCTTCCGCTTTGCTACCGTAATTGCTTCCGTTTTGCTACCGTAACCATTACCGCTTTGCTACCGTTTCTTTTGATATGTTCTGTTTTAGCCGTTAGTATTCCTGATGTAAACTATGTACCATTTTTTTGTTTGTTAATTACAATATATGTATTAAAACCTTTGTTGCTTAATTTATTTTATGAGGAAGGACATTTAAACAGCTAGACCGAGTCTGGGATGACAGGTAATAGTATAAACGAACCCCTGGATACCGTCATCTTCAACTGAAGCTACCTAGGTCTTCGTCATCTGTAACTAGACAACGAAGCTACAGCGGAGAGTAAACTTCGACATAAAATCTGGCGCCCGAGACATCCGCAGCGCGTGCACGTAATAAGCAGACGTGCAGTCGCGTCTATCAGATAAATTAACGAAAAAAGCGTCACAAGTTCTACAATCTAGTAACCAGCCATAATTCATTAAAAAAATAGGAAAAAACATCAGTCAGTGACATTCACACCAAATACAATTAAAAGCAACCGGCGTAAAATTAAAGAAAAAATGTAAATTTTTTCATTTCTTGTAACAATGTAATTTTGTGTCAAACATCATATTCAACTGTCATTAAAGGCAATTTAAAAATGCGTTAATTTTGAATAAGCATTATAGATTTCAAATAAGTGTAGCAGTAAATATGAAATTTCAGCAGTTCCAAAATTTTGCGGCAGCAACACCAACTTTAACACTAATTTATGGAGAAACACTAAACCGAAACTAAAAGTGATTTAAGACATTTTACTTCATTTTGCAACTAGATTCACCCCTTGAAATTATGTGTTAGTTTTTCCTAACACTCTGTGTATTAATTGTTACGCAGTAAAGTTTGTGTTCATCAAACTAGTTATCTTACCAAATATTTCCGAAAAGCGTAATTTTATTTGTAGATGTGTGCACTTGTTTGGTTAGGATCTTTGTTATGGCGCATTTTCTTTTCACGTTATTGATAGGTATGCTACTGTAGAATTACATATTGTTAACTTTTCATCTTCGATGAACGTTACTTCAAATAATTCTTTTCAAGTTAATTTACAATTTAGTTTCATTGTGTAAATTATTATTGGAAATTATTTACTATTACAGTTCTTCTTCTTCCTCCTTTATTTAGGCAAGCGCCTGTTTTTCGTTAACGTTAGCCTTGTTCATGTTTGGTCAGGGTGTTTCCACCGATGTGGCGATCCAGCTCTGTTTCCATCGTTTAGGCGGTCGTCCTACTCTTTTTTTGCCATGTGGGGTATTGTCTCTAGCTATTTTTGGTAATCGATCAGGGACCATTCTGTCCACATGAGCGTTCCATCCCTTCCTTCTACTTTTTATAAATTTCCGGATGTTCTGTATGTTGCATTGTTGGCGTATTTCCCGACTTGGAGCTCTATCTCTTAATGTTTTTCCAGCTATTGTTCTTAGTGTTCTCATTTCTGTTGTTTCTAGTTGTTGTCTTGTTCTAGCGGTGTCGGCTCGAGTTTCCGCTGCATATGTGAGTATCGTCCTCACGGCACCCTTATACATTTTTTTTGTTTTCTATGCAGATGTACTTATTTCTCCATATGACGTCCCTTAAATACCTTGATATTATAGCTCCTTCATTTGTTTGGTGTTTTACTTGTTTATATACCTATGTCCCGTGTGCTTGATAGGTTTATGCCTAGATATTTGAATTCCATGACTTGCTGTTCCTTCTATCTCTAATTTGCATCGTAAGGGTTCTCGAGAGATTGTCAGACATTTTGTTTTTTCTTTAGAGACTTCCATGTTTAAAGTTCTGGATGTCGTTACAAGTTGGTGTAACATTCGTTGTAGATCGTCTTCATTTTTAGCAGTTAAATTGACGTCATCGGCGTAGCATATTATTTTGATTTCTTTTTCTCCCATTTTATATCTTTTTCTGTTTTTTACGTTATCTATGACCTTGTCCATTATTACATCAAATAGCATAGGGCTTAGAGAATCTCCTTGCAGTACACCTACGTTCACTGGTATCTCGCTTGTTTTAAAATCGTTTGTTTTTATACACGTTTTGGTGTTGCTGTATATGTCATGAATCAAGTTTATTAACTTCTGTGGGACATTCCGCTCATAACACTTCCACTATTACAGTTTTGTTCCTAAATAGTAAATCTTTGTTATAACACATTTGTTGTCCCATTATTAACAATTATAATATTGTAGAATAAATATTGTGAACTTTTCAATTTCAATGAATGCTCGTTCGAATAATTCTTTTCAAATTAATTCGCTATTTAGTTTCATTATGTAAAGCATTATTCTATATTATTTACTATTACAATTTTGTCATTAAATAGTAAAAAGGTGGTAAACTAGGCCGGTGCAAACTTTTCTTTGCGTGAAACCGTCGAGGATTAATGATGGGAAAGCATAACTTCAATTAATGGTTAAAGATGGTTAAAATAACATAGAAACTCAACCTGAGATAATTTATTTTTAACGATGTGTATCGATTTTTTTTAATAGACAAGTGTCAAATCAATTGTTTATCGGGGAATCGTATCACATTAATTATTATAAAGTAATTATGTAGCATATGCTACTATTTAGAATCATGAAAAAATGAAAATGAAGTTCGACATAATCTTTAATTGTTATAGTCAGGTTCTAATACCATAAACTTAATTGTTTGTATCATACATATTACACTGATACTAACATATTCTGTACATGTTTCCAAGTGCTTGTTCATTTACAGAACAAGTGCAATAGTATACATTTTTCGGGGCGCGCCTTAGTGATTGAAATGTGGCAGTTGTTCGTACTTTAAGTATAGTAAATACTAATAAAATGCTGTCTTCGTAAATAACAACTTCTTATTTATTTACTACCATTGGCATGTGAAATCGTAAGTAACGGATGAGTCAGCAAAAGTAAAAAATAGAATAGTTCCATATATTTGAAAATAAATGCGTTTCGGAGTTTTTGTACCAAGTTGATAAAGAATTGGGAAAGCATGTTCTTATGCCGCGTTCATTTTTGTATAACCGTTCGAATACCTAAATTTCAAATTTAAGTATTTTTGTAGTATATTGAAACGTTTTGAGTTTTTCTTTAAGCTTTTGAGATTCGTGGTTCCTGATTTTGCCAGCAATGAAATGCACGGAAATATAACTTATCAACGGTTAAAAATCCTCGGCGCACAACCTCCCTTCCTGAGGTTCCCTTGACCTCTCGCTCCTTTTTGAAAGCGTTATCAGCAAAGCCGTGGTGTTGTAGATAATACACATATAATAAGGGTGTGTTACCATATTTGATTTTCTATTATCTCCATTCCCAGGCATCTCGACTTAATATAATGCATAATATAATGCATACAGGCCGGTTTTATTTCTTTGCTATTTGATTTTGCATCTGATTCCAATTCAATTAATTTTGACACCGCTTCTATTGTTCATATAATTGCATATTTGGCACATTTCCCTGCATTTTTACAATTTTCCAGCTTTTTTTCCCTCTTTTTTTGTTTGTATTGTTTAGGGGATTTGGCAATCTGTTGGGATATTCAAAAATATGTACACTTATTTTTTTTTCAGTTTTCTGAAGGGCGGAAAAGGTGAACCAGGTGATCGCCTCAGGCGCTTTTCCAGAAAGGCGGCATTTTCCGATCACTTATTGAAATAAAATTCTTATTTATTACGCTGTAGAACAATTAAGTAAATTATATGAATAAAATACTACATTTCGGTTCTAGGTCATTTGCTTGCTACCACTTATTCTCCCCGTTTGCGATTGCTCGATTGCCGATTGCTTACTGAGAAAGATGCTCGCCAAGACAGTTGCTCGCCATCTGTTTGCTGTATAGCCAACTTGCTCACAACACTAATTTACTAAGTATAACTGCATCAACGCAGATAAACTAGTTTATCTTATGTAAGGCACATTTTTGCTTCTTAATTAAAACCGTTACTGTTATTTTCAGATACCATAAGTATAGGTAGAGTATTTTTAAATATTTTCATATTTTACGGAAATCTTCGTTTATGAAAGTAGTCTGAGTGGATAACCCTTTATTAAAAATTTTAAAACTTAAAACCCTTTGTATATTCATAAAGCCATTTCAGAGATATTTTGAGAAGATATTAATTAAGAGTAATTTAATAATATATACAATATAACAACAGATATACTTCTAGTTAATTTTATTAGGAAAACAAAATAAATATTAACCTATCCAAATTCAAATACAAAAACAGCTAACTCTGCTTTGACTATCAGGATTCCTTAGAGGAATGTAAGATTTTGAGAATTACCAACAGTTTATACTAAATTCTTACAGATAATATTTTATTTTAAAATTACTTGCTTGTCGGGCTTCTGTCAAGCGAGCAAACGGTGGCGACCAACCGGTGGAGCGTAAACAGAGGCGAGCAAACGGCGGCGAGTAAACGGCGGCGGTGAGCAAACGGCGGCAACTCAACGGCGGCGAACAAACGGTGGCGAGCAAACAGTGGCGAGCAAGTGGGCGCACACTCTTAGTTTCTTTGCACTGGATCGGGGCGTCGATCTATTAGGGACATCTTGCGCAAGTACATATAAATGATGAAATTCATAATAAGCATGAAGTAAGTTTTTCCCAATGGGTATATTACAATAAATTATTTGCAGTTTTAAATGATATTCCATAGTCAGCTGATAAACATTTTGAAATTATTTAAAATAATTGTCAGGACTTACATAAAGGATTGCCAGTTGGTAACGATTCTGATATAGAGGCGTTCAATTTATTCAATGAATGAACCTTTAAATATCAGATATATTTTGAAAAAGCGGATGTCGTCACTATGTGTTTTAGATTATGCTGACATAAACAATTTCAATGACAAATTTTCAAATGTTTTTATACTTTGAGAATTTTGTTAATAATGGTTCTCAAAATTAAAGTTGTACACAAATTATTTACGTTCAACAATGGCGCAGACTAGTTTGAACGAACTACCTATATTATGAATTGAACAGATTCAACTAATAAATTTATATGAAATTATAGATGAATTTGCCAAAGAGAAGGTGCTTAGTAGTCGATGGACAAAATCATTTGTGTTCTAATATGTTCATTAAAACTGTAGTTATTAAGTATTTGTAATATGTGAAAATAGTTATCGTTTCGTTTTCTGCCTGAAATAAATAATCGCGGAACTAAATTTTTCGTAATATGGTATTTTAGTTCTATTGCCACATATCTATAAGAAAGTATTATTTTCTTTCCTTTGCCTTTAGAGGGTGCATTAACCTGGCTTGCCTCAGGTGGCAATATTTGTCGAGCCGACCCTGAGGGGAATTATATTTCTTAACTGCTGACGGTTGACACAATTACCGATGTTTCTTAAAATGGACGTGTTTATGCAAAACAGTGTTTAATTTTAAAACAACATCGTTGTGGTTAGTTGCTCTTGCTCCTATAGTGATATTTATAATTTACAAAATAGAACAAATACGTAAACGAATAGAAAACTGTGAATATTTAACTAAAGAGAGGTGGGCCAAAAGTATATTACACTGGGCACCACAAGGAAGACAATGAAGAGGAAGACCACCTCTCAGATGGAAAACACACATAAATACGATCATGAAAGAGAGAGATTTAAAAATTGGAGACTGGGAAAATAGGCAACTATGGAAGCCGAAGTCGACAAACCCATAAAGGAAAAAGTCGTAAAGAAAAAGAAGAAGAATATCTACCTACCAACGGGAAAGCTATTCTTGTTGAGTCTGTTCCGAACACGTAAGTTAATTCTAGTTTAATATCTTGGTACACTTTTTGATACTTTATTTCAACAATTGACTGTTGACTGACAGGTGTCAAGCGACAAAAAGTATGTAGTCAACAAGTATTTAAACACAAATTTGTACAAGGGAAATGCAAAGAGGCATCGGAATATTGTACATATACCAGAGTGTGACGCTTTTTTGCCGGCAAACATTCGATGAACAAAACTAGGAAACCCCGAACATAAATCCCTTTGCAAAAATATTGCAAAAGAATAACTCCAGAAGAGTATAAGTTATTCAAAAATTATCTACACAATTGCTACGATTTGTTAAGTTGAATTTAAACTGCCAGCCTATATTTATTTTTTTCTATTTAATTTGCAGCAAAGTTTGCTGCGTAAGTTTAACTATTTAGAGTTTATTGTTTGTCATTTTTTGTTCAGTTTTAAAACTAAACTATTATCTTATTTAAGAGTATTGTGGCCTACAGGAAGCATTAATGAAAATGTTGAAATTATTTGCACTGATAAGGCAGTTTATATGTTGAAAACTGCCAAAAATGTGGAAGTCTTTTATGCAGATATGCGTAGGTTACTTGTGTTGCATATGGATTAAACTTAATTGCAGAAACAGTGGGAAGTAAATTCCCTGTAGTTAATTATTTATCTGAAATACAATGAAGGAATTTTTAAAAGTATCACTCTGTAGAGAAGTAAATGCTGAGAAATTAAGCTACCACTGGAGCCAATTAGTAGGCCTTGAGGAATTTGGCTTGAAGCTGCTAATTTTTATCAAGAACATTTCACCGCAGTAACAGAAGTGAGTTTTATTGTACTTTTATGAAAATTATTGTAATAATAGGTACCAATTTTCTTCCTAGGTTGTTGATAGTTTTGATAGTACGGTATCCATGGCAATAAAAAAATGCAAAAATGAATCTAGTAATCGCAATATACAGAGAGAATTAGTTTACATAGCAAATCATTTCACTGTAGTAATTCAAACTATCGAAGCTTTGGGATCAACAGGTGATACTCTCGTCAATAGTTTGGGAACGAAAAGATTATAAAATCTTTAGAACCAGACAAAACTGCTAAAAAGGCACATAACAAAAATGATGCGATGAAATCCTGAAGAATCTTGGAAACAATTCCGTGGGAAGAAATCCTCAGAAAACAAAATCTAAGCGACGAAAATCCAGAAAAATAATCATCAATTTTAATGTTTATTGCTATGCATTGGTAATAAATTGCAAAAATTGTAATTAGATAATTAGAGCTTACTTATCTAAACCTAATAGTTTGGCTAATGGCTCCAGTGAAGTCTTATAAGGTTCGAGTGCCGCTTTCAACCGTCTTTGTACGTACACCAAATTTCTGTTCTTTGTTAGAATCCCAACAGGATATTACAGCAATTAAGGTTGGTCAGCTGCCCCCTCTAACCGCATTTGCTTTTATCAAATTCTATAGTACAGGATAATCATGGTCGGCAATGTTCGAGAAACATCGTGGAATCCACGCGGATATTCGTGCTTTCTACTCCAACAATCGTTTTCGTATTTTCTTTCCAGGTCTCTAGGGGAAACATGGTGCAATATTATGAGTTTTCAAAGGCCTCGCTGCATTTGGATTATCTATTCGACAAAAGCTTTCATCTCCACAGGTAGTCAAAATTATCGGCCAAATTAATTATTAGTTTTCTCTGAATTTTTTCTTGAATTTTTCCGTTAGCTAGTCCTGAGTGGGTTCGATTCTTTCGCTATATGAATATTCAATGGTAATATCTTGCTGTGTCGAGTAAGCTGGTTTTACATTAAAAATTTAAAAAAATTGTTAGATTTAAAGCTAGAAACTAAACACAAAACTCCCCATTGCCATTTTTGAAAATCATTGTTCGGAAAAATTATATTAAGAAATCTCATAATACATTCCCATACTTTTTTTTTAAGAATCGTGGAGTTGCCAAAGGCAGCTCCAAGATTCCCATCCCACCCAGCTTATCCCAACTCAGCACATTTCGTGCTATTCACAGGTCTAACATGCCCCACTCTTGAAAAACCCCATGCCCCAGACACCACAAACACCCTGGGAAAGGGCAGTGCTCAGGATTCGAACCTGAGCGACTTTAGTAGAATAACTCCGAAGCCAAGCGCTGCGACCATTACTCTACCGCGGTCCCCTCATTCCCATGCTAGTAGTAAGAGTAAATGAAAATGAGAATTAGAACACCCAGACACATATTGTATTTGTTTAAAATTCACAAAAAAATGATTTACCCTGAAGAACAATAACCTAGAAGATGTTTAAAAAAAAATAAGTTTATTAAAATATTCACAGTTTTATTTTGGTCGCCATTTAATTCAGGACACTTATTTTAGAATTATTTTCATTATATTTAGAAGTTACACCTAATACTGAATTAATTTAGTTAAAGATTTTTGCTGATTACACTGTAGAAACGCTTACGTCAATAAAAATCTGATGCAAAGTATTATTTATTGCTAGTTGAATCAAAAACGTTCAAATTAAAATGCTTGAGACTACATAAACAGGACTCAATAGTAAATTCGTAGTAGCTAAGCGACTGTTTGTTTTAAAGCACATATATTTTTTCTATTGCAGAAAAAATATTTACATCTCCAGGGAAGATTAAATCTAAGACTTATTTCTACAAAATTACATAAAACCCTGTTATAAAAGCAGAATATAAATGTTTAAGTAGACTCGCAAGAGTTATAGGAGATTAAAATTCAGACTATATTCAAAACCAGATTATAAATTTACAGATTAAGTAAGAATAACAACCACCTGCACTTCCTTTGAAATTGAAAATAAATTGTT
>JABXWE010103105.1:0-45768 GCA_014611495.1 Limonius californicus | reverse complement strand
ACTCGAGGGTCAATCCTGGATTACTCCAGGCCCCCCCATGCTAGTAAGTGGCGAGGGATTTAATGGATAGGGTGGGATCGGGTGGGGTATTGCACAACGTTAGCATGTCTGCAATGCATACCGCAAGACACCGCTGCTGCAACACCGGGTAGTTAGTACGCTACGCATCAATGGGGTTTTTGAGTACGTAACCGAGACCATTATGCGATTATGCATTGTAACCTAATAACTTTGGTATCAAAGTTTCACACTGTTGCATATTGCACATATATCTATTGTTCTAAGGTTACAGACTACACCTATCGTAGTTTTCTAATAGCTATTAAACTACTTAGTGTTTACTCCCAAGCTTCTTCATCTGTCCGTTATGCGATTATGCCTTAGCACCTAATAGCTGTGGTATCCAGTTTTACCTTGTTCTTGTCTTTCTATCGTCCTAAGGTAACAGGCTCCCCTATCTTAGTTTCCTAATGACTAATTAACGCTTAATATTTACCACACTAATTATAACTATTTTACCACTGAGTTGGAGGTTCGAATCGGTGTTGTACCTCCTTCTTTTCCTGACCTTACCCTCTGTAGTTGACCGCTAGATATCCGTCGGTTGCTTTCCCCTTAGTGCATGTTTCGTTTCTTCTCCGTTGTTCTCCCCTTACGTTTCTGCTTATTAACTACACAACAATGCGAATTGTAGACTTGGAGAACGGAATATATGCAGGCGATTATTGCGGCAATACGCGCATATATATGCACACTATTTTTTTTTAATATAGCAGTAATGAGAATATGCACTTGCATATCCAATAGCATATGTTCAAAATCGACTTTTAAAAACGACTTTAAAACGATTTATGATAAATTGATAAATGTTAAAAAGTTAAGAACAAATATACGCTGTAAAATTCACAAATAACAAAACATTTTTAATACATATTATTCTATTAACAAAATTGCAACAATACAGAATAATTAATTATACTTATACTTATCATTACCCTTCTTGGAAACTCGCGTTATTGTTAAATTGTTGGTTTTTCAGCGGTTTCGGATAAATTAAATATGAAATTTCTTTTTCTATTTCGTGAAGAATTCCAATTAGTAAATGAGCAACATAGCGACTACAAGTATCGGTAGTCTCGTCTACTATAAAGTAAATATAATTACTACCAATAATTTGCCCAATTTGTGACAATGTTTCAACATAACAAGAATCTACATACTTTTCTAAGTGTGCTTTCATCTACAATGTTGTATTTACAATATTTTTGTAAAAAATATTTGAAATTGCTGTTTCTTAACATATATAATGGGATGTTTGAAGAAACTAATGCCCTACGTAGATCAACTTCTGAGAAAATTAATTACGTTTAGAATAATCTATCTGCGACCCTACTCATACAAAATGCAAAACCAACCATGATGTACAAAACCACTGTTACATAAAACTGGAAACCCATCGGAAAAATAATAACATTTATGCACGAACATGCATAAAACGTCTAAATACGCAGACCCTACTCAAATATGCAAAATATGCGTCAATTAATTAGTGTTAATTAACTCCAAACACCATAAGTTGTCCACATTATCGATTGTTTCGCAAGACATGCACATATTACATTATATGCAGTTTGCATAAAATCCTCTAACAATGAAATACAGTAGAAAATTTACTATCTTGCATGCGTTCAAAATCGCCCCGTTTACCAACCCCAGTCGGATAGTATTATCCTCGATTGAAATTTATGGTCCCATTCCAAGAATTCGCCTTTTAGTTGAAACGTCCTTTGTCGGTTCGCTTCTGTTACCCTCCCGCAAAGGGTATCTATATACCTGCTGTCTATCCTTGTTCTATTTCCAAGAACCGTGCCTGAAGCCTATCCTCTTGTACTAAACTTGCACTTACAGATGTTACAAGATCCCCCGTTATGATTTTTCTGTCCTACTTTTCCACCTATGTTTTCCTACTCCGTGCGTATATGTATTAGATCCGGCTGGACTACAATAATAGATTACTAGACTACTACTACTATACTAGTGGGTGACTTATATTTTTTCTCCCTCGTTCCTGGCCTTTTTTCCGCCGTTTTCCGCCAACCTTTCACCTTTGATCGGTCAGCCGATAGAGCAGGTGGTTGCTGATTTGCTTGATTGACCCCCTCCCTCCACTCACCCAGCAATTCTCACACCGAAACAATTCCTAAGCGCGTCTCGCTAAGCCATTTGCTCGGGAGAGCCTAAAAGCACGTCCGTACCCTCGCTCGACTCAAACGGAACTCCTGCTATTTTGACAGTATATATGTAAATAAAAATTTGCGATAGGTTGTAGAACGTCATTTGAAATATGCACAAAAAAAGAGGGCGTGTAGCTGCACTTATCCTGTATAAAAGGACAAAAATGGCATGTAGACAAACAGAATGTGTTATGTTCTTTTAAAATTTGCCGCTCTATATGAATTAATTTCTTAATTTGATTGCCGCTCTATAGGATTAAAAACGCTATTTTAATTGCAGTTTTATTTTGGGTTGCCGTTTCGCTATTTTGTTGTTTTTCTAAGATTGAGTTATGTTAACAGTTCCCTTTGTAACCGAAATTGCCGAATATTGTTTTTCTCGCGCCTGGCCCTGAACGCTTCTGAGAATTTACGTGCCGAATGATTCTAGAACATTTCATGAAATTTCGCAAGGTGGTGCAATTTCTTTTGGGGGAAATGCAGCTTCATGTCGCGTTAAGTAGTCAGTTTTTAGTCTTCAATGGCTCCGGGTCTCCGAAAATTCCATCAATCGGGGGGCCGTAAACAAGTTAAGTGCTGCAGGGGCGGCTTTTGGTTTTTTTCCGAGGGGGTCCGTTATGTGTGAGTTTCGTTTGGCTGTTTTACCAAGGAGTATAAACAGACCATCGACTACTGTCGGTTTCTAAGAAACCACACTGGATTCAATCCCGGTAAAGGCAATTCTTTGTGAATTAGCCGATCGCCTTTGGCGGATTAAGTTTCGAGCCCAGCTCCTATCCCTCCGCTGTTAGCGTCGGTGCGAAGAGCGCATCAATGTTCCGGGCCCTTAGTGTTGACTCCATTGAAGACTGGCTTCAGGGGCGTACCGGTGGATTTTTATCATCATCTTGTGAACCAAACTGTGCCTGCCTGTCTTTCTATCTTTCCTCTTCAGTTTCCGAAAATTCAAGATAAAGATCTAGTTTTTGTGTTGTGAGAAAGAAACCTTTTTTTTGTTCCCGTTAACTTGCAAACTTCAACGCTATTGAACCATTTTGCTTTCATGTAACTAGAAAAACGACCTTCAGTCGCCATTCGTGGTGTTTGCTGTTAATTGTAAAGCTAACAAAATTATATCCTGTTTTATTCTTGTGAACTTCGGCGTCCCTGGGCACGTAGCTGTAGGAAAGAAATAAATATCGTTGCACCAGTGACGGCGAAGTTTTTTTAACGTCCTAAAAGTAAATATATGTAATCAAGAATCATAAAGTTATCATTTGTTGTCTTTTTTTTGTACTGTGTCATTTTTTAACAGTGTAATTATATGTGTGTTAAAAATTTACTGCCTCTTATTATTGTGTCTTTTGTATTTGTTTGTGTATGAATTTTGCAAGATTCATATATATAGGCGGAGGCACAATAAAGGTAAGTTCCATTCCCGTAAGCTGTTGTCCTCTAGGCTTTCCACGAGGACCTACAATCAGCTGAATTTGGAAGGTGGCGCCCACTAATTTTGACTTACCCTGGAAACAACTAGGAAGATTTCCTCCCGTAAGAGATTTTCGCGAACTCCCCCTGCTCCTCTGAGCTAAGCTGTAGGCCTTTTCCACCTATCCGATTACGGGTCGACGGAAAAGCCCGTAACAAATGTCCCAACTGAAACAATCAACCCTCAGTAATTAAATTAAAACAAAATCGGCGAGACAGGTCTACAATAGTTTGCAAAGGAACATCTTCTACCACGTAAGTCATTTGGCCTACTTCATTCCCTAGCCGCCACCACGACCACCAACTCCAGAATTTTAAATGACAAGGAGTGATAGTTCATTTCAAAAGTGTTCCTGCTCTTTATACAATCTGTAAATTTTGAGCAATTATGTGGATTCGTTTTTGACAACTGGAATTTTGAAGTTAGCAACACAAAATAATACAATGTATAGAGCAGGCCCCGGTGCAAATGCAACAGTAACCAAGGGGATGAAAAATAAACATTGCATTATTTTGTGTTGTTGCTATGTTACTTCATATACTGATCACTTTTTTTTTAATTTTTAGTTTTATATATCTCATACATATCTTAAACTTTAAAATGCCAGTTCTCAGAAAGAAATCGACAGAAATGTACAACCTTTTCAGACTGTACAAGAAGCAGAAAGATCTTTTAAACGATATATCACTCGAAACCTCTTGTCATTTACATTTTTGGATTGGTGGTGGAGGTCCGGGCTAGGGAGATAAAGTAGGGTAGATGACTTACACGATAAACTATTGTTTCCCTCTTCAAACTACCGTTGATGTGTCTCCCCTATTTTTTAAATCTGATCATTTGCAAAGTTATTCAGGGTGGACTTTAGTTGGGACACCCTGTATATAATTTAAATATATAAATATTGGTCAATCAGGCTCGGAGTGATAGCAGTATCTTGGAAGCTATTATTTTTAAATAACACTAGCAGAAATCTTAGTACAAGTGGAAAGGTTATAGGAGTTGCCTTATCACACACACTTCTTAATTTTTTTGCATAAAAGGGAGTTTACAGATGTCTTGGACTTTTTGAGTTTCTGTCTCAAAATTTAGTACTTACAACAAAATATTATTTGTGTTATTAAAATTCAATAATAATAAGTTGATGTAGGCTTTTATATGGTAAAAGGCACTGTTAAAATTAGAAATCGAATTTCAAATGTGTATATCATAATGCATCAGCTAATCAACTGCACAGACAGTAGTAACGACGAGTTTATTAAATATAATAATATAATATTGCGCCTGCATATTTTAAATACAAATGTGCGCCTTAACAATGGCAAACATTCTATCGTTAATACGTAACTACATACATACTACGTAGAGGACTATCTGTGATTTTCCATTAAGTAATAATTTATTCTGCTCTGATGACACGCTATTTATATTACAGTACCTAGAACTGTTAGGGGAATTAATAAATTGTACTACTATACATATATTTTAGTTTTTCCCAGCATCATCAATACAACATTATATGGTTTGCTTTATTAAAACACGTATTAAAGATTAAAGATTCGAATGCCGCGGATTTCCAAACAGTTACTTAAGCGGTATAACTTAACATAAATTATCAGTATCTGCTTAAATTCCCTCTAGAGATGTGTTACAAAATTGTAATTGGATTTTCCATTTGTGTATTTATAGTGCAGGTTTTGACAGGTAAGCTTTAAGTTTAAGTTTCAAACTTTTATTATATGCTATTATATATTATACCATAATAATTACGAATAGTAGTTGAAGTCACTTCCTCATCAAAATATCTATTTGCTTATATACTGTTCCAATCCAAACAAGCATTTAAAAAAACTTACATCTTATCTTCAAATTTGTTTGCATAACCCGTCACTAAAACAGATATTGCGAAGATAGGACTGGTTTGGGTCATGACCTCGCGAAATTCAATGGGTATCTCCGGATCATCTTTAATCAAGCGGTGTAAAAATCTTCATTTTATATGAATGGAACTTATGCCGTTTTAAAAACTTTTTGACAATGGTCGCTGACACATCACATCGCAGCTACATATGAAGTTGTTTGCTGAGAATGTCTACCATTTCAGCGACTGTCTGAATTTCTTTGTCTTCTGAAATTGCGGGTCGTCCAGGGTTTTTCCTGTTTTGCATACTTCCAGTGTTAATAAATTTTTGCACAAGTTCACGTTAAATTTATACACGTTGCATTAATAGATATACCTATTAATTTATTAATTTAATTTTATTTTTGCTGAAGCCAATTGAAACTTTCACGAAGCCGAAAAAATATTTAATGAACGTTTTCCCGACCGTCCTATTTCGAGGACGTATTTAAGAGAACTTGTGCAAAAATTTATTAGCACTGGAAATGTGCAAAACAGGAAAAACCCTGGGCGACCCGCTATTTCAGAAGACAAAGAAATTCAGACAGTCGCTGAAATGGTAGACATTCTCAGCAAACAACTTCATATGTAGCTGCGATGTGATGTGTCAGCGACCATTGTCAAAAAGTTTTTAAAACGGCATAAGTTCCATTCATATAAAATGAAGATTTTTACACCGCTTGATTAAAGATGATCCGGAGAGACCCATTGAATTTCGCGAGGTCATGACCCAAACCAGTCCTATCTTCGCAATATCTGTTTTGGTGACGAATGCACGTTTTTTTAGAATGGGTATGTTAACAGACAAAATGTAAGATATTGGTGCGATCAAATTCCCCATTTTTCCGGGCAGGTCACACCCAATTTCACCAAAAATTGAATGTGTGGATAGGAATACTTGACGACCATATCGTAGGTCTCTTATTTATCGACAGAAACCATACTGGGGAATTGTACTTGAACATGCTAGAAAACCTCATCCATCCGTTAATACGAGTAGTTGAGATTGCTGAAAATAATCCAAACGAATTTGACATTGATATCATATTCCAGCAAGATGGCGCTCCTCCGCATTTTAGCGGACAAGTTCGCAATTATCTCGAAGCAACCTATCCTCGTGGTTATCCAACAGAATGGCCTCCGCGATCCCCTGACCTGATTCCGTTGGACTTTTTTGTGCGGTATCTTAAATCGAAAGATTTTCAAACTGATCCCGCGTCCCTTTCGGATTTACGACGTAAATTAACAGAGGCTTACGCAAATATCGGAGTTGAAACTTTCGCAGGAAGTACGGGAAAAGATATTAAATAGGTTTTTCTATTGCCAAGAAGTTCAAGGAGAACACTTTGAATATGCATTAAAATAGTATTACAATTTAGTTTTTGTTGTATAAAATAAGTTTTGTTTAGTTTTCGAATCTTCTTTTTCTTCATTCTTCAATGGTGAAATTTCGAAAGCATACCGTTTTTGCTTTAATTCTTAGTTTTTTCTGGATGAATATTTTTTTATGAAACACAAGGATTAGGCTCCGAATTAAAATACCTTTACAATGATGTGCCATTCGACCCCATTGCCATTGCCATTGGGAAGCAGCGTGGCGAACAAGCGCGAGTACTGGTCAAACGGTATTCAAAGTTAAGGAACGAACCGCGCGGTGCCTACTCGGATGGGTGACCGAAATCTTCTCTCTAACGCTGCAACCCGCGGTGCCTGAGAGAGTACCTAAAACCGTCGGTCCCCCTGGGTTAGTGTGCCACGGCACTAACAACCTCAAACACAGTTAAAGGGCAGCAGGTTGCGGAATTGCCTTCGCGTCTCTCCGCAATCATATCTCTTACCCAATTTTAATTGCCATTTAAAAAAATTGTTCAAGATAGCGTGAAGAAATATCAAGTCGTTTAAAAGTTAGAAGGAGGGGGGTGGGAGGACATTTTATGACCGCACTGTATAATACATACATAAAATCCGATTCCTACTAAAATACCTATTTTTTTTCAGAACAATGCTTTACACCCAACAACGAAGAGGCTAAATGCATCTCATTGTATTCTTGCCCAATTCTTATTGGTGCTCTCGCAAGTCAACAAAACTCCGCCATAGAATTTGTCCGTAAATCTAATTGCGGTGGCTCCTCTCAAAATCCTATGGTCTGCTGTGGTACTTCGACAAACTTTACATTAGACCAAGATTCAAATCAAAATAAAAGTATTTCGAAAAAGAGCCTTTTGCCCTCTACAAGCTATTGTGGGTTGCAACATGCAGATGATTATTACCGTGCGATGAACGATAATTCAATTAGAATAACCGAATTTCCGTGGTCAGCAAGAATAAAATATAGGTCTCCAGAAGCCGATGTTGATATTGAAACCAAATATCTTTGTATTGGTTCCTTAATAAACCGCAGATATGTATTAACAGCAGCACATTGTTTATTGACAAGGGATTATGTTCCGTAAGTATTCTTAGTTAGTTTGAATATTTTACGAGTATAATTGTTTCTAAAAATTTAGCGAAGCAGTTCAGCTTGGAGAATATAATATTAAAAATACAACCGATTGTGTGCAAGAACCGCCATTCGAAGAGGAGTGTAGCGAACCAACTCTAGAACTTGCCGTTGAAAAAATAATACCACATCCTAATTATCGTCCACAGAAGAAGTTGAATGACTTGGGACTAATAAGACTGTCGAAAGATGTACATTTTTCTGGTAAAAGCTCCTTTTATTTGTAATAACTATTTAGGCATAGCACAATAAGTTTTCAGAAAGTTTCAGATAGTAAAATTAGAATATAATGCCTTTTTAGCTAGATACGAAAATTAATGAGCATTTCGAAGAATAATTATTTTGATATCTGTATATGCGAATATTATTAGAAAATATCATTTTTAATTGTTAGTAAATACAGAATAACCAAAATTATTCTTCTACCATAAAACAGTTATTTATGATATAAGTGCTAAAAGTGACATTTTATTTTGTGAGAAGGAAAGCTTGGGACACGACGGCGAAGGCGGAGTGTGTCATCCCTTCGAACAATTTAAATCACTTTATATATCACACACTATTTTTTCTACAAACACCATTAGAAGTACAGATCAATGCATTTCTTACGTTATTAAATTTATAAAATATCATTTTAAAATCCAATTATTCATGAAGTTTATTGTTGCTAACGTAACGAAAATTCGATCGTTTGTTGACAAGTAACTTCAAGTCTCGTGACAGCGACGAAGAAAATTATTTGTTTGCAAGTAAAAAACTATCCATTTCAGATTACTTATTCTAACTGTAGTTTCTCTAACTGTAGGTACATTTAATTAAATAAATAAATATTCCTTTGATTTAAAATTTCTTAATTTGTTTATAATATCGCAGTAGTGTTAATAGTAAATCACGTCATTTACTTTTAGCACCAGTGTTAAAAGTAAATTACTTTTAACACCAGTGTCTTAAAATGACATTTTAGACACTGACAGCATGCGTTAAAAATTAAACTTTTACTGACGTTTGTAGAAAATTTTTTTTAAGTACAGATAGTAGCTTTTGCGGTAAATACCTGTATATGGATTAATTAAGCAGATTAAGCAGAATACTGAATCAGGACCAGCAATGATGCATTCTATAAAAAAATAATAATAACACAAATATATGCTTGTTTTAGACTACGTTCGTCCAATATGCCGTTCTCAGAAAGAACAACTGCTAACATTGGAGATACTTTAATATCAACCGGATGGGGCAGAGAGAATGCTCTCAAAGACTATGTTGAAATAAAGAAGAAGATTTACAGTGAACTGATAACACACGATGAATGTGTGAAAAAGGCTAAGGGAGTCTATTTAGAAATAACTGAAAATCAACTATGTGCGGTCTCATATTCTAATAACACTAGTTTCGAATGTCAGGGTGACAGTGGGGGCCAAGTAATGTTTTCTTACAGGAATCAGTGGCATCAACAAGGTATAATATCTTATGGAACTGGTTGTGGACCTGACCGTCCCGATATCTATACAAATGTGAAGAAATACTTAGACTGGATACTTTACGTCATTGAACCTTAATTTGTTGTCGTTGTGCAATGTTAAATTTTGCTTAGAAATAATATTTAAGTTAGTTAGACATCTGTGGAATATAAATAAATTTAGTAAATGCAGTAAAATATCTGGACTTACAAATCTTATTGGTACACCATAATGCACGTTTTATAATGTAGTGTACAGACATACACCTAAAACGATTAAAACACATTAATTCACTTTGGGAAAAAAGTTTCAAGTGTACTACAATGGAAAATTAATCAAATGCAGCTAACAGCCCTGTAACAAGCGTTTTACAACCTATGTATATCAAATTTCAAACTCACCTTACAAGTAATTTTAGAATTGTAGAAGAAAATATGAATAAATCCTTGATATTCTAAATACGCCTTAAGGTAACACTGTCTATGCGATTAAATCCATTTTTGATATAACAATAAGATATACCTAAAGGTCACCCTAACCTTTCGATACCCAGTGTAATAATGCTGTAAGTAATAATCTACAGGTAAGTAGATGTATAAGCGCTTATGCATCAATTAATACTTGATATACAGTATAGTACATTGCGGACCTTACACAACTACAGTGTACACTATTTTAAAAGCCTTATCTTTATCAACAAAATTTATAACGCACAAAACAATAACACCCTTGTTGAGAAAAGGGGAAAGAACAGCGATCGACACAGACCACCACAACACTGAGTGTGACGCAGTTAAAAGCTAAGTGTCGCAGGCCTAAGTAGCCATTGTAGTCCTTTGTAGTCTTTAGCAGTAGTTGGTAGTCTAATAGAAAACTAGAACAAGGGAGGGACGCGCTTTGAAACTTTAATCTCCCTTAACCCAGACTAATTTCATAGAAATTCCTCGCCTTTAATTACCTAATTATTTGATTAATTGATTAATTACTTAGAAAGCAGGTACAATCCAGAGTCAACCTTCCAACTGAGTGGTAGGGCACTGGTGGTCATTGCGGCGAGTATTAAGTGGTTGGTTGGTTATTGGAACACAAGGAGGGGAGCAGTCTGTTACTTTAGAACAATGGCCAGATGGGAGATGCGAACAGGGTGAAACTTTGATACCGGGGTCTCTTGGGGTCGGGGGCATGGTCGCATAGCGGACAGTATGAAAGGGTTTGGTAGTGAATATTAAGCGGGGTGTTAGTTATTGGGAAACTAGGAGATGTGCAATCAGTAACCTTGGAACAATCCATGAATGTGAAATAAGAACAATGTGAACCTTCAGTCAACTTAGAACACTACATAGATGTGAAATAAGAACACTGTGAACCTTCGATACCAAAGTTTATTGGGGCCAAATGCATAATCGCCTAACGGACAGTTTAAATAAGTTTGGGAGTAAATATTAAGTAGGTTCTTAGTCATTAGGAAACTAAGATATGTGCAATCAGTAACCTAAGAACAATAGATGGATGTGAAATAAGAACAACGTGAAACTTTGATACCAAAGTTTATTAGGGTCAAATGTCTAATCGCATAGCGGACAGTAAAAATAAGTTTGGGAGTAAATATTAAGTAGGTTATTCGTAACCCTAGAACAATAGAATGATGTGACATAATAACAATGTTAAACTTTGAAACCAAAGTTTATTAGGCTCAAAGACATACTCGCATAACGGTTTCGGCTACGTACTCAACAACGCCATTGATGCGTAGCTTACTAACTACCTGGTGTTGCATCGCGGTGTCTTGGGGTATGCATTGCAGACATGCTAACGCTGTGCAATGCACCACCCTATCCCGTAAATTCCTACCCACCACCCCTGGCGTATCCAGGATCGACCCTCGAGTCAGCTCCATGTCAGATGATGATGATGATGATGATGACAATAACACCCTTGTTGTTAATTGCAACAAAACTGCACTCCTCATAACCGAGCAACCCTTAAGCGGACTCACGCAATCTAATCTCCGAATCGCCACCAGTAGCAAAACCCTAGAAGTGTAGCCCCTCTATAGAAAAACTTCCACTGCCCCAACTCCAAAGAACTACCCACCTTTTCTATCGTCGCCCGTGACGTCGATCAGGACATCGCACCCGAAGACGTAAAAATCCATTGCGGAAGGAAGTACCGGGAAAAAGAGGGATGAGCTAAACACAAATTAGCCAAACATGGAAATCCAAACTATCTTCAATACTGAACAGACAAAGTGTGAAAAAGAAGAAGAAGAATATTCCTAAAAGGATTTCAAAAAGAATTTGATTAGAGTATCCGACACTTCGTTCCAGGACAACTCACAGTTTCTTGTCGTGTGTTCAAACATCGAAGTAAAATTTAGCGTTTTCCAGTCTACTAAACTAAAATATCAGGAACAATCTTACAGATTCGTTTACGCCAAAATAATATATACCGTTTCATTTAAAAATAAGCAATTAAAAATTTGCGATAGGTTGTAGAACGTCATTTGAAATATGTATATGCATACCGAAGGTGGTCCTCAGAATCACGTCACAAAAGAAGAAGCCGTGTATCTGCACTCATTCTGTATAAAAGGACAAACATGGCATGTAGACATACAGAATGTTCCAATTAAAACAGTCTACCCTACATAATTTTGTAAATAATCTAATTAAAAAAAATCATCCAGACAAGTCAACAATAGTTTGAAGAGGGACATCCTTTACCTTGCAAGTCATTTGGACTACTTCATTCCCCTAGCCGCCATCACCACCACCAACTCCGAAATATTAAATGACCAGGGGTGTTGAGGGATAGTTCATTTTAAAGGTTTTTCTGCTCTTTATACAATCTGTAAATTTTGTGCAATTATATGAATCCGTTTTTGACAACTAGAATTTTGAAGCTAGCAACAACACAAAATAATACTATGTATAGAGCGGACACCAGCGCAAATGCAAACCGTATCCAAGGGGATGAAAAATAATCGTTGCATTATTTTGTGTTGTTGCTATGTTACCTAATATACGGATCACTTTTTAAAATTTTTTAGTTTATATTTCTCATACGTATCTGAAACTTTAAAATGCCAATTCTCAGAAAGTAATCGACAGAAATGTACAACCTTTTCAGACTGTATAAAGGGCAGAAAGATCTTTTAACCGATACAACACTCGAAACCTCTTTTCATTTAAATTTCTGGGTTGGTGGTGGTGGTCCGGGCTAGGGGGATAAAGTAGGGTAGGTGACTTACACGATAAACTATTGTTTCCCTCTTGAAACTATCGCTGAGGTGTCTCATCTATTTAGTTAAATCTGATCATTTACGAAGTTATCCAGAGTGGACTTTAGTTGGGACACCCTGTATAGAAAATTGCATTTATGGCAGTGTATTATTATACATATAATTAAAGTAGTTTTATCTATAATTTAAATATACAAATATTGGGAAACCTGGCTCGTACTGAATGTAGCGATAGCAGTATCTTGGAAGCGATTAGTTTTAAATAACACTAACAGAAATCTTAGTATAAGCGGAAAGGTTAGAGGAATTGCCTTAGCATATAAATTTCTTATTTTTTTTTGAGTAAAAGGGAGTTTATAGAAGTCTTGAGCTTTTTGAGTTGTATGTTTATTTAAAATTGCAGCTTCATTTGAATTGGTCACAATCCAATTGCCACTCCATAGGAATTAAAAACGTTATTTTAATTGCCAATTTTATGATGGTTGCAGTTTTCGTTATTATTTTCTTTGAAAAATTGATTTATAACCAGACCAGTCTCGAGGTTTTTCTTTGTAAACTAGATTCGCCGATCAGACAGGATTTCAAGGAATTTCTTTCTTAAACAGTGTGCAGTGCTAGCATTTCAGAAATGTGTTTAGGCTTCTCTCGAAGGTCTCACGTGGTTACTTTTGTTCCAGAACAAATTAGGCTGGAAATTTTGGCTGCAGCGCGGGGAGTCAGTAGACACTAGACTCTTGGGCCGGAACGACGTTTTTTTCTGATAGCGGGTCTTTTCGCGGCTGCTATGCTGTATCGAGCCTACCGTATCGTAGTTTTGCTTTAGGCAAAAAGAGAACCTAGACGAAGTCGGATCTGAATAACTATTAGCAGTGTTAGCCTTGATATAGAGCAATTAAGTGTAATTGTTCTTTCGATTTATTCGGATACAAGCGAATTGATCCCGTGCAAGTGGTGCTTCGTTCTTTCACTAGGTGGATCCCGTAAAAGTTGTGCTTCATTGGTTCACTAGTTTGATCCCGTGGAGGTGGAGGTAAATTAATTTCCCAGGGGCGTACCAACGGATGTTTCGTCCCAAAGTTTTCTGAAGTCGTCTACCCTTCTTTTCCTTCCGGACCGGGTAGCAACCCCAAACTGTACCTGCATCTGTTCAACACCTCGAAATTATGCCTGCCTGCATCAAAATTCAAGGTAAAGAGCTAATGTGTTTTGTGAAAAGACACCTTACGCGCTAACATATAAAATTCAACCTAATTGAACTTTTTTTTTAAACACGAAGCGACCTTCAGTCGCCGATTGTCTTTGTTTGTAATACAAAATGTAAGAGTAATTTTTATATATACTGTGTTTTTCCTGTAAGCTCCGTCGTCGCTGGCCACGTAGGTGTTTGAAAAAGGTAAACTACGCGCCAGTGAGGGCGAGTCCCTTTGCTTGAGCGCTCAGATTGACTTATCTGTACAATAGAGTTATTAAAAACACCTTTTGCTGTCATTCTTTTTGTATTGCCAATAATTTTATTATAAGTGTTTTAAAATCCCGTATATGTCTTATTATTTTGTATTTGTACTTGTTTGTGCATGAATTTTGCAAGCTTTTTATATATAGGAGGAGGACAATACAGGTGAGTTCGATTCCAGTGAGCTGCTGCCCTCTCGGCCTTCCACGATGACCTACAATCAGCTGTATTTGGAAGGTGGCGCTCACTAATTTTGACCCACTCTGTACACAACTAGGAAGATTTCCTCCCGTAAGCGATTTCCGTGAACTCCCCCTACTCCTCTGAGGTAAGCTGTAGGCCCTTTTCCACCTACCCCGGTTGCGGGTCGACGGAAAGCTCGTTTAGCCTGTAACAGAGTTTCTGTCTCTAAATGTAGTACTTACAACAAAATATTATTTGTGTTATTAAAATTCAGTAATAATAAATTAATGTAGGCTTTTATATGGTAAAAGGCACTATTAAAATTAGAAATCGAATTTCAATTATGTATATCATAATACATCAGTTAATCAACTGCTTAGACTGTAGTAACGATTAGATTATTAAAATAATATTGCGCCGCATATTTTAAATATAAATTTGCGCCTTAACGACGGAAAACATTCTATCGTTAATATGTAACCACATACTACGTAGAGAACTATCTGTGATTTTCTATATATAATAATTTATGTTGATCTGATGACACACTATTTATATTACAGTATCTAGAACTGATATGGAAATAAATAAATTGTACTACTATACATATATTTTAATTTTTCCCAGCATCATCAATACAACATATATATATGGTTTGCTTTTTTAAAACACGTATTAAAGATTCGAATGCCGCGGATTTCCAGTTACTTAAGCGGAATCACTTAACAGAGTTTGTCATTATCTGCTAAACTCCTTCTAGAGATGTGTTATAAAATTGTAGTTGGCCTTGTCATTTGTGTATTTATCGTGCAGGTTTTGACGGGTAAACTTTAAATTTAAGTTTCAAACTCTTATTATATCTTATTATATATTATATTATAGTAATTAGGAATAGAAGCTGAAGTCACTTCCTCATCAAAATACGTATTTGCTTATACCTACTGTTCCAATACAAACAAGCATTTAAAGAAACTGTTAGAGTGGTTTTATTATCTCATGCATCGCGAAATGCGCAAATTAGGAAGAGATATGGCTAGAGAACAAAGGACAACGACATATCTGTAGTGTAAAACCTAAAAACGTCCGGTATGTTGACGCGCGAAATTTGAATTCATTTTAGAACACCCTTATAATTTAAATTATTTTAGAGAAGTTTGAAATAGGAACTTGTAAATACCTTGGGAAAAATTTAGTTGTTTACTAATACTAATATACGAGGATTTAAAGGTAAAATTTAAATAATTGGAACAGTAGTAATAGAGTTTTGATAGTATCAAAAGCTTTAAAAGTAGTGCTTTACAATGTGCTGCAGTATTAATTAATATCAAACTTGTTGAAATTCAAAACTGTATTTAATCGTAACATAAGCGAATGCGTGTTTGTTATTTTACTATAAGCATTTACAGGTAAACTGTGGATGAACACAAATTAAGAATTAACCATTTTAATAATTTTAAGTTTTATAGAGTACTTCAGTGTTTTTAAGAAACTATATTGTTATCAAAATTTAAAAAACTATTGCACAAGTCATATATAGCTGCTAAATTTGTTATTTAGTAAACTATAAAAACGTACAAACAAGGTTTACATAAAGAACATTTAAAGCAATAAATAAACAAAATATGTATAATTTAAAAGTTTGGTTTTTATAAATTATAACAATATAATTAAGTAAAAATACAATTGTTAAAATCATATTTATAATTAACAATTAATTATGGTAACGGCACACAATCTAAATTTTCGTCGTTCTTTTCAACTTCGTCTTCTGAGGTTAAATCAGAATCTGAACCATCACTACTGCTGACTTGAATAATCACTTCTTCAACTTTGTCAATTAAATGTTCTCTATCCAGGTATTCTTTTTCAATTTGCTGAATATGTGAGCAGATATTGTCCCATACCTGAATATCAACTTCATTAAATTTGTCTTCTGCCTATTTACTCACATCGTCCAACTTAAAAGTTGTATTGTGTGCTTGCCACGTAGTTTTTTATTTTAGCCCATACCTTTTCGATAGGATTTAACTGTGGGTGATATGGAGGCAGACGAAATACAACATGGCCATGCTGAGCTAAAATGCTATCTATTACATACGTTTTGTAGGTGGGTTTATTCCTTTGAATTCGTATATATAGTTCATTTTTTGTATCCTTTAAATCATAAGGAATTGCTCGTTCAGACAACCACTTCTGCATTGCTTCCTTTTTCCAAGCAGATTTTGGATTAGGTTCTACGAGAACATTATGGTAGGAAGTATTGTCAACAACCAAGACAGAGAATTATTTTGTACATTTGGAAGGAATTTCTCCTCCAACCATGGCATGTAATTCTTATGGTTCATATTATTGTGATAATCTCCTGTTGTGGCCCCGTTTTAAATATAAAGAGAGCATTTGGAATAAAACCATTTTTACCTCCAGCATGAAGAACTATAAGGCGCTGTCCTTTTGCTATAGGTGCTTTTAAGCACTTACTGCTTCCATCATTCTATGCTTTAGGAACTGTATGTGAACTATGCAAATATGTTTCATCGCTGTACACAATGTTCTTACCCTCTTCCCTATATTTCTTTAAGTTACGTAAAAATTCAATACGTTTTGTTCGAATATCTGTTTTATCGATTAATACTTTTCTATTATCCTGAGTTTTTTTCCATTCAAAGCCCATTTTATGTACAAGTTTCCTAAAAGAACTAATTCTTCCGGTGAAATTAATACCTTCATTTGTAATAGCTTAAAAAACAGCCTTCATTGTTGGCCTATTCTTTATGTATGCTTGCATATGTATAAGTTATCTTTCAAATAATCTCTTCTTCAAAGTGATCTACTGACGACTTGGGACTGCTGTTATTAATCTTCTTTCTTATAGTAAATTTGCTTCCTTCTGGTTTTCTTTTTCCTCCTGGATAATTTTTTTACTGTGCTTAATCCAACAGCAGTTGCTCTTGTAATTCTTTCTTGTACACTGTTTAGAGGAATCTCAAGTTCTCCATTCTTTTCTTCGTTCATAAATTTATAAACATTATAAATTATTTCTCTGGCTTGACTATGAACAGTTTTTTTGTTGTTACTCATTGTTAAACATGCCTATGAGAAATACGACTAGTTAGTCAGTACTTACAGAATTGTTTTTAACATTAACTTACGTTGTATGATGAATGTTGTAGATAACACAAAAATTCCCTATAGTAGTGAGAATAATAAGGGATGTTTAACAAACAAACTCCAAACAGTAAAGAACCTATAAAAAAACAATTTTTTAGACTAGGCCCAGAAATTTTAAAATTATATTTTTACCTACAAAGGTAATAATCTCAGTAAGTGCACTGTAGTCTTGAAAAATACTTTTTTTTTAATGAGAAGGCAGGTAAAAATATAACGAAGTAGTTAACACAAGTGCTAATCTAACCACAAATTTACGAGAACTTGGGCTAGCACGCAACAGTTCATAAGATACTAAACGAGCCCTACTGTCTTGTTTTGTAATAACTTAGTTATTTACACACTTAAGAGATTTTCATACAGAAAAGCACAAAATACCACAAAACTTGTATGTATTTATAGACACCTTCATATTTACACTTGTGGTTCACATATTGATGAAATATATGTAAATTTATGTCTACGCGTGTTTACTCTACAGTGCGGTCGTAAAATGTCCCTCACCCCCCTCTACTAACTTTTGAACGACTTGTTATTTCTTCACAAAATTTTGTGAGCTTTAATGGGAGGCCAAATACTACTTTTTAGTACATATTTAAATATTATAACTTTCAAAATGGCGGCTAGGCGCCATTTTGAAATATTTTTTTAAATGGCAATGGGGATCGAGTGACACCTCAGTTGAAAGGTCTCTTTGAGTACAGTATAATTTGACATTTTTCGAAAATTTTATAGATTCAGAAACAGACAGACTTCCAAATTACCTGTTTCTGATATAAAAAAATGTAGGAGGCGAAACAACAGAAGTAAAACAATTGAAATAATTAGTCTTCCTGTTCTGTCACTTTAATTCAGTTATTGTATTTGCTCACGTTTGAATACTGAGTGTTAAAACCGGTGATACAAACAATAATTATGGCGAATGTTCCAACTTTACAGGAAAAAACTGAAGCAGTTTTTATTTTTGCTGAAGCCAATCGAAACTTTCACGAAGCGAAGCCGAAAGAATATTTAATGAACGTTTCCCCGACCGTCCTATTTATATATATACGTATTTAAGAGAACTTGTGCATAAATTTTCTAACAATGAAAGTGTGCAAAACAGGAAAAACCCTGGACGACCCGCAATTTCAGAAGAGAAAGAAATTCAGATAGTCGGTGAAATGGTAGTATATTCTCAGCAATCAACCTTACATGTAACTGCGATAGGTATGTGATGTATCGGCGACCACTGTCAAAAAATTGTTAAAACGGCATAAGTTCCACCCATACAAAAAGAAAATTTTACACCAGTTGATTGAAGATGATCCGAATAGATGCATTGAATTTTGTGAGGTCATGACCCAAACCATTACAAGAAACGCACCCTATCTTCGCAATAACTGTTTTAGTGACGAATGCACAACTTTTAAATAGGTTTGTTAACAGACAAAATGTAATATATTGGTGCGATGAAAATCCCCCTGTTTTCCTGGAAGGTCACACCCAATTTCAGCAAAAATGAATGTGTGTATAGGAATACTTGGCGATCATATCGTAGGTCCCTTATTTATTGACGCAAACCTTACTGGGAATTTGTACTTGAACGCGCTGGAAAACCTCATCCATCCGTTAATAGTTCAGAGGTCGCAATTATCTCGATGCAACGTATCCTCGATGATGGATTGGTCGTCGTGGTCCAACAGAATGGCCTCGGCGATCCCCTGACCTGATTCCGTTGGACTTTTTTGTGGGGTATCTTAAATCGAAAGTTTTTCAAACTGAACCCGATTCCCTCTCGGATTTACAACGTAAAATAATAGAGGCTTGTGCAAATATCGGAGTTGAAACTTTCCAGAAAGTAAGGGAAGAGATATTAAATAGGTTTTTCTATTGCTAAGAAGTTCAAGGAGAACACTTTGAATGTGTATTAAAATAGTATTACTATTCAGTTTTTGTTGTATACAATAAGTTTTGTTGTGTTTTAGAACCTTCTTTTCTTCATTCTTCAATGGCGAACATTGCGAAAGCATACCCTTTTTGCTTCACTTCTTAGTTTTTTCCATTAACATGTTATTTTCAATTATTTGTTAATAATTTTCTGGATGAATATTTTTTTATGAAAGACAAAGATCAGGCGCCGAATTAAAATACCTTTACAATGAAGCGTCACTCGACCCCATTTAAAAAAATTTTTCAAGATGGCGCCTAGCCGCCATTTTGAAAGATGTAAAATTTGAGTATGGGTTAAAAAGTAGTACCTATTTAGGCTCCCAATAAAGCATACAATTTTGTGAAGAAATTTCAAATCGTTCAAAAGTTAGTAGGAGGCAGGACATTTTATGACCGCACTGTAAATAAACGGAAACACATACATATATAAAAATCCTATTCCTACTAAAATAACTATTTTTTTCAGAACAATGCTTTACACCCAACAACGAAGAGGCTAAATGCATCTCATTGTATTCTTGCCAAATTCTTATTGGTGCTCTCGCAAGTCAACAAAACTCCGCCATAGAATTTGTCCGTAAATCTAATTGCGGTGGCTCCTCTCAAAATCCTATGGTCTGCTGTGGTACTTCGACAAACTTTACATTAGACCAAGATTCAAATCAAAATAAAAATATTTCGAAAAAGAGGCTTTTACCCTCTACAAGCTATTGTGGGTTGCAGCATGCAGATGATTATTACCGTGCGACGAACGATAATTCAATTAGAATAACCGAATTTCCTTGGTCAGCAAGAATAAAATATAGGTCTCCAGAAGCCGATGTTGATATTGAAAACGAATATCTTTGTATTGGTTCATTAATAAACCGCAGATATGTATTAACAGCAGCACATTGTTTATTGACAAGGGATTATGTTCCGTAAGTATTCTTAGTTCGTTTGAATATTTTACGAGTATAATTGTTTCTAAAAATTTAGCGAAGCAGTTCAGCTTGGAGAATATAACGTAAAAAATACAACCGATTGTGTGCGAGAGCCGCCGTTCGAAGATGAGTGTAGCGAACCAACTGTAGAACTGGCCGTTGAAAAAATAATACTACATCCTAATTATCAAAGACGGAAAAAGTTGAATGACTTGGGACTAATAAGACTGTCGAAAGATGTAAATTTTTCTGGTAAAAGCTTCTTTTATTTATAATGACTATTTAGGCATAGCACAGCAAGTTTTCAGAAGCTTTCAGATGGTAAATTTAGATTTATGTATTTTTAGCTAGATACGAAAATTAAGGAGCATTTCGAAGAACAATTATTTTGATATGTGCAAATGCAAATATTATTAGAAAATAACATTTTTAATTGTTACAAAATATAGAATAACCTAAATTATTTTTTTAGGATAAAAACGTTGTTAAATAATTTAATAGTTGTTTTCGGTAAATGCCTGTACATCGATTAATTAAGCGGACTAAGTATAATAATGAATCAGGACCAGCAATGATACATTCTATAAAAAAATAATAATAACACAAATATATGCTTGTTTTAGACTACGTTCGTCCAATATGCCTACCGTTCTCAGAAAAAACAACTGCTAAAATTGGAGATACTTTAGTATCAACCGGATGGGGCAGAAGAAGTTTCCAAGAAGACTATGTGGAAATTAAGAAAAAAATATTCAGTCAACTGTTACCGAATGATGAATGTGTGGAAAAGGTTGAACGTTACGGTCGCCAAGTAACTGAAAATCAACTGTGTGGGGGCACATATACCAATAGCACTAGTTTCGAATGCCAGGGCGACAGTGGAGGACCGCTTATGTTTTCTTACAGAAATCAATGGTATCAGCAGGGTATAATATCATACGGAATTGGTTGTGGTCCTGATTTTCCAACCATTTACACTAATGTGAAGAAGTACTTAGACTGGATAATTGATGTTATTGAACCCTAATTTGTTACATCTTACGTATACTGCGAGCATTAGCTCAACAAATAATATAAGACATTTGAAAGATGATTATAAATTAACTAATTGTATTAAAAATACTGCTGTTTTCGCATGCTATATTGCACGTTTTATAATGTATTGACTCAAATTTGGGCTTATATTTACATAAGCCATAGTATTCCTAAGGGAATTATTGTGTTAAATGCAGTTGAGTAATAAGACACGACATCTTTTGGTGTATGATTTGTTAGAAACAACGTTGTATAGTATGAGTAAATATTATTGCGGATAATACGAGATGCAAGTGTTTAAAATGATGAAAGTACCTTTCTTAAGGAAAAGATTAAGTTTTAGTAAGAATAATATGAAAATATTCTGAGCAACAAGAGAATTATGTATAGAATAATAAACAGGGCCCGACAAATCTCGGAGGATTGTATTCGCCAAACAAAAAAAGACTATGTTTTAAATATCAGAAGAAAATTTAACCTTAAATGTATTGTTAGTAAAATCTGTGAATAACTTAAAAAATCCTTTACATCGATTTCAGAAATACAGCGTTATTCAGAAGAAAATTAGATTTTGAAGCAGCCATAACTTTTTAAAAATTCAACGGATATACATATGAAACATACATTTGTATTCGTAAAACAATGAGGTTAATTAAAATTAGTTCAAATGTGGAATATGTAGGCCATTTTGTTCTTCAACAAACAACAATCTTACCTCTATGTTGTTAACAGGATTTTAAAAGTAGATCTAGTTGAATACCTATGTTTGTTAAATTTAAATTTTCCGTTCGTAAAGTATTTAGAAAAACTGCTTTCTTTAGATATTCACAATAAGACTGAATAAGATTGATTTTAACGTATTGTCAAATACATTTAATAGCCAAGAAAATGACTACTGAAAGATTATCATAGAACTTATTAACCAAAATAAGCAATCGATGAACAAATCCCACTGCGTTACGTATACAAATGTGTTTTTAGTTTACTTATCCGATAAGTTTTAAAAATTTATGGCAGTTTCAAATGTAACCTTCTATTGAATAATCCAATATATAAAAATCTGGTAGTCAGTTGAAAAAATCTAGTCGCCACGCGCGACTACGCGACCCTATTTGTAGAGCCGTAATACTACTTAATAGACGACTTAAAAACAGAAATGATCGTAAATGTTATTGCAAGGATAAAACAATACCGTCTAAATCATTTAAAATGATCTACAAAGAACTAAAGCTGCCATCTTGTGCCCATGGATAACTCCCTTATTATTGACTGTGATTAGAACAAATTAATAATAAATCTCTCCTTAGTTGTATCTTTACAAATTGTTTTGGCTTAAGTTCGCTAAAAGTTTAAAATTAATTGTACGAAAAGCAATCGGGTCCACCTGGATTATATGGACGGACTTTAATCTCACAGGTAAATTCCACCCCGTCATATCCTTTACCACAAATAGAAGTAAGTATATGGTAGATGCAATTTATTTATTCCTTAGAAGTACAGAAAAGGCACACGCAGTTCCGTTTGCGACGAGCGAGGGAACGGACGTGCTTTTGGGCTCTCTCGGGCAAAATCGCGTAGCGAGACGTGCTTAAGAACTACTTCTGTGTGGAAATTACCAAGTGAGTGAAGTGAGGGTGTATGAACAATCAAGTGGACCAGCGAACACCTGCTCTATCGGCTGACCGATCGAAGGTGAAAGGTTAGCGGTCAACAAGAAAACAGCGGAAAACACAACAAGAACGAGGGCGAGAAGTAGAGAAAAGCTAAGTGATGAAGTAGTGTAGTAGTAGTAGTCTAGTATTGTAGTCCAGCCGGATCTAATGCCGGATCCACACCAAACGGACACACGAAAACAAAACGGAAACTGTCCGTTTGTGACAAAAGATGAACAAAAGTGAAACATTTTCACAAGCAAACAAAACTTGGACAGTAGTCCACACCAAAGCAAACAAAAGCGAAACAAAATGGGGAGAAACTAGTCCGCGAACTGTTCGATGTTACTTCAGTCTACACCAAAGTGCATACAAGTAGATACGTGTCGACATAATTTACGAACAGTGCTAATAATATTTTAAAAATGTGGCGTATTGAAAGAGAAAAGGAAGAAGAAGAAAATATACTGTTTCTATTGGGTGCTACATGTGATTTATTGCAAAAAAAGAAGAATCGCCGACGTCGCTTTTGGATAAGACCAACTTTACGATGTAGGGAAATCAATCATTGCAACGAAGTTCTATTAAGCAATTTAAGAAAAGATTATATTGGCTTGAACGGTGAACTACGATCAAGTTTTAAACATTTTTTAAGACTACTGTCGATTTTGAGAAACTGCTATGTTTAATTGGACCTTCAAATGTATGACAACAGCACGAAGACTGGCACACACTGCACCAAAGAACATTATATGCATTAATCTATGTTATGCTTTGTCTACATACGCTTAGTCCACACCGCGCGCGAACAGTCTGTAAACACATTTTTCAACAAGCGAACCTTTTGATCTTTCCGACAAGAGAAGGGACTTTTGCGTGTCCGTGAAAACAGTCGCCGATTACAATTTAGTTCGTGATTTGTCTGTAATTTGTAAAAATATTTCGGAGACTGTTCGCGGACTGTCACAAACGGACTCAATTTATGTTTTGTTCGCTAAATGTCCGTTTGGTGTGGATGCGCCATAATATATATAAGCACGGGGTAGGAACACATAAGTGGATAAGCAGGACAGGAAAATCAAAACGGGGGATCTTGTAACAAGTGCATGTTTAGTACAAGAGGATAGGCTTCAGGCACGGTTCTTGGAAATAGAACAGGGGTAGACAGCAGGTAGAAACCCTTGCGGGACAGAAATAGCAGTGAGCCGACAAATAAGCCGTCTCAACTAAAAACCGAATTCTTGGAATAAGACCATAAATTTCAATCGAGGAGAATACTATCCGACTAGGGCTAACTTGCCAAGAAAAGTAACGGGTACTTTTAATAAACAAGTCGATTTTGAACGCATGCAAGATAGTAAAATTTTCTACTGTATTTCATTGTGAATCAGACAGTGTCTCAAAATTCGCAGTGTTGTATAGTTAATAAGCAGAAAAGTAGTAAATACGTCGACTTGGGAATCATACAATTACGTAAAATTTGATTTTGGATTTTCATTGCGTGTAAAACTACTGCATTTCATTGTGAATCAGACAGTGTTCATAAATTAGCAGTGTGGTAGGCAATTGCAACCTCTTAACGTAATAAATGAATTGTAAACTTTACCCTCATTTAGTCTAATTTTATTTATTTAATCGTATTTTATTTTATTTTATTTTATTAAACATTTTATTATAACAACATAAACTACCAAACGGAATAAAGAAGATAATATACAATTCCATCATAGCCACAACTGCTTTATACGGATTGAAAACCACCGCAATCACGAAAGCCAACAGAATGGCACTAAGACTTATGGAAAAGAAAATACTCAAACTATTTCAACTCATTCATGCAAACAGAAGAAAAAAAGATAGGAAGACCATGCAACACGTGGAATATATCATTGGAGAGGGATATCCAAAACACCGGCATACCTAAAGAGACATGGTAGGACTGGGCAGGTAAGAAGAGTATACGCACTGATTGAAGAATCGAACAGGAATCGACCGAAGAAGAACAGGATAACGAAGAAGAAGAAGCAGTAAGAGAGTGAGAAAGGGGAAAAAAGGAGAAGGATCGAAACAAGTACCAGTGGGAAAGAAAACAATGGACTCCTAGCCGACAACTGCAGAGGGGAAGGAGGAAAAAGCAGGAAGAAGAATCGAGAGTCGACATTAAAATTAAGTGGAAATAGTACGATTTGGGGTTAATATTAAGTTATTAGTTATTAGGAAACTAAGATAGGTGGAATCTGTTCCCTTAGAACAATAGATAAATAAGAGATACGAAGAATGCAAAATTGTGATACCAAAGTTTATTAGGGTCAAATGCATAATCGCATAACGGTCCCGGTTAAGTACTCAAATTCCCATTGATGCGTAGCTTACTAACTATCCGGTGTTGCAGCAGCGGTGCTTTGCGGTATACATTGTAGGTATGCTAACGCGGTGCAACACCCCACCCGATCCCACCCTATCTCATAAATTCCTTCCCACGTACTGACATGGGGTGGGCCTGGCGTAATCCAGGAGTGACCCTCGAGTCAGCTCCATGTCAGATGATGATGATGATGATGAGAAGTACAAAAAAAGGCACACTTTGTTCTTAGGAATCATGGAGTTGCGATCCCACATCCAGCTTATTTCAGCTCAGCATATTTCGTGTTATACACGGGTCTACCATGCCACAACTACAACTAGGGCAGCACAAACACCATGGGAAAGTGCAGTGCTCAGGACTCGAACCAGAGCTACTTTGGTAGAATAACTCCAAAGCCAAGCGCATCGGCCACTACTCTGCCGTGGTTCCTCACAAAAAATACACTACAAAATACTATTTTACACATTTAACAAAATGCGATCTCATTATAAGGTCATTATTTAACATGTTGAGCAACTGAAAGATGAAGTGTTGGAGTTGCTTTACAGTTTTGTTATTAATTTTGCTGTAAGTGAGATGCTGTTAATTTTTATACATGTGTCTATTTGAAATTCTTATAATTTTTCAACAAACATGTATGTTGTAGGATGCACAGCATACAATAACTAATTAGGCCTTGCCTGGAAAGATGTTCTGCTACACGTTAATTATTTGGCATTTTTTCAAATAGCTCCACTGCAAAGCAGTCACCCGCCTCCTCTGGATATAGTTGAAGAGATGAAGAGGGTCTAGGGATTAGATGCTATTAACGGACCCCAAAATACATGTGCCCAAGGAATTAAGGCGCCAACGCATTAAAAGCACCTTTTCTTATAGAGAGCTGCTATTTTTAAATTTGTATAAATAAAGATTTTTATTACAGTATATGTCGGCTTATAACCTGCAAGTGTTCGAAAATTAAGACATGGTCGAGCATGAAACCTTTTGTATATAAATAAATAAATAAATAAGATTTCTTTCGGAAAGTGTTCTGTTGCTTTCAAATTTCTGGAAACTTCATATTTTTTCGTCCAAATCTTTTGCGAGTTTTTGCGAAATGGTTTTCTTTCCCAATATTACTATGCGCCATAAATAAACTACACCAACTCGCAGTTGATATATCTATTTCATTTTCATTTTTGCTCATATTTGCCGATTTAAATGTAAATAAAGGTATATTGTTTCTAGTCACAATGAGTGGAGATTTTCTATCTTGGCATATTAACACACAACTTCATTCTTACAATCGCGTATCGAAGTTTCTTTCACCTGTACATTCCTTCCGCAGGAGGAGTATGCCTTTCTTTTGTTAAGCTAATTACTTTGGCCATCGCTCTACTATTCCGCGAAACCGAATAATAACTCGAGGTTAAAATTTCCAGAATTTCTATAATTAGATAAGCTAGATAACATACCTGTTTAAAGAAATTTCCAAGAGTATAGTAGGACGAGTATTTTTCGAAGAATTTTTCGGTATATGTGAATTTAACACGTATAAGTTATTGATGTGAACCACTATTATTATATAATACTATATGCACAGTACATCAAAAATGTTTTAAATAGTTAAAGAATATGTGGTACCCTGAATCTACTTGGGTCCGCATACGAATTGTTTGCGAAATATGAACTGTTTTTTATATTTTTAATTTATGTTAACAAACAAACTATCGAAAAAATTTACAACAACAGAAGGGGTTAGACAGGCCGGAGCACCAAGCCCGTTACTATGCATCTGCATCATGGATGTTATAATACCAGAATGTTACCAGAAGATGAAAAAATACAACATTGGCTACAGAAACCTACAAAATATTAACTTAGAAGTATGTGCATTCACATGCTAAAAACCTTCTCTGGAATTTCTGTCGTTTGGATTCGACGTTAAACTGTAGGTCACCCGTGTTTCTACCTTAGCGCTGAGGAGAAACACGTGGCAGAGAAGAGGCCGATGCCCAGCAGTGGGACGGAACGGCTGTTGATGATGATGTGCATTAACTGATGACGTGGTGTTATGTGCTGACCCGGAAACAAATTTAAATTATAACCTAGAAGTGTGGAAAGAAGTTCTAACAAAATATAAACTGAAATTAAATGTGAATAAGACGAACGAGATAGTGATAGAGTACAACGACACAGTAGTGAATATCAAAACTGGAAATGAGTCTATAGTATAGAGCAAGTTGGGGATTTAAAATACTTGGGAACCACAATACAAACTAAAGGAACTTGAGATGAGGAGCTAAATAGTAGGATAAGTGCCGCAAACAGAGTTTATTGTGCTATGTACAGAAATTTTGTAAGTAAAAAAGAATTGTCCTGTCCTGTATACAAAACTATATATCTACCGCCACTAATCTATGGAGGAGAAAATTTAGTACTTCCTAAGAAACAAGAAAAATGGCTTCAGGCCTCAAAAATTAAATTCCTAAAGAAAATCTTGGATATAGGGAATTTGAATAAAATAATAAGTGAGAGTATTGCACGTAAAATCCCTTCGTGGAAAGCTAGAGAAACATGTACCCAGGTGGTTGGGACACCTAATAAGGTTGAACGAAAGCAGACAGATAAAGAAAATTTGAGAGGCAGGAAAAGGGAGACCAAGGCGGACATGGAACGACAGTGTAGGAGAGATCTTCGAGACACGAGGCAAATCCTGGAACGAAGCAAGGAACATGGCAATGAATAGGAAAACTTGGGGCAACTTCATTAAAGAGCAAACATGAATTAGAAACCAACCAAACCTCGACACTTACGGATACAAGAAGACCGGATTATGCATGTTATGTGTGTAATATTGAATGTGAAAACAGGCTACAGCGTAAATAGGTTAGACAATTTCAGTACGATGTATATAGCTCGTTGAATTTAATGTAGTTAAAAGTGCACGTTTCGATGACATTCTTTATTATTTAAAGGTAATACGGTTGCTTTCCGGCTGCTTTTTACTCTTGATGTCTTCTACACTACTGTTTCGATTAAAAAGAATAAATTAGACACGCTTTTATCTTCAAAACCAAATGCACTTCCTTGCCTACATTCAAACTTCTACGCTGTGCCTTCGCATTTTTATTGTTGCCGGCAGGATTCCTTTTATTCCTGAAATAATCTCACTGAACCTCTATTTGCAAGCGCCGTACAGTATAGATCAATATCTAATTTAGAATTGTAAAAAAAGCGGTTTGTGAGCTTATAAAGGATGTTCAAAATTAGCTTGGTTAAGTAACAGTACTTAACGTGTGTTATATTGTATTAATACACAAATAGCCTCATATACCCACGGTTACGGGTGTAATTAAAAGAATACAAAATGAAATAATTTATTGTAAGAGATGCTGGAACTTTTTATAAGCATTGATCGTTTTCTCGCGGTACGTTTCAGTGGTCTTTCTCTGCACGTTTTTCACTGAAACCTTTCTCTCACGAAATATGTATAGTTAAGGCAACATTTCGAAATTTTGCAGGATTTTGCGAGCACTGCATTGAATATTTGTATTAATATTATTAATATTTTATTGCACAAATTGGATAATAAATTGTTTTCTGTGCAAACGTATTTTGGGACAATAGAATCAAAAGGATCGCTTTCGTTAACTTCTAAAAATACAGTTTTATGCAGTTTGCAGAAAAAAAAACTAATTACTATGAAATTACAGTAAACAGTCATCAATTCCTGCGAACCACTAAAATGCATTGTTTGACAGTTAACTGTCAAGAGTATTATACCAATTAAGTAACCGATAATCGAATATAATCGCATATAAAGCTACGGCAAGCAATTATAAGAACAAAAATCACTTTTTCAGTGTTTTAGGGCCTTTCAGTTCAGTTATTGAGCACATTGTAATGTGATCAATTCTGTTCATATTGTTCGATGAATTTGAATTAACTCAATTGCTTTGATAAAAACGACACAAGAGATGGAAATATTTTTATGAAGATTGAAAACAGTTGATTATCCGTTCGCAGGAGTTGTTATGGCACGCCATATTTTATTAATTTCCTTGGTTTAATTCTGTTAATACTAATATAAGAACTTATTGGAAGGATTACGACATTAACGAATTTCAAACGAATTTATTTGCACACTCTTTAAACTATTAGAACTAAACAGCGGATTATAAGTAAAGCGTACATATTATAATTTTTGCATATCGTTGACTATAGTCAATTATGTGGACAAATTACACTGATAAGAGCTAACTAACGCTAATTAGTGATTGCATATATTGCACATTGGGGCATTCGCTGCATATTTTTGCAAAAGTTGCATAAACTTGCATATTTTGGCCTCCTGCATAACTCGTTTGTAAATTTTCGTCAAGCGGTCAAAACAAGATAATGAAATTCCGAGTAGTGCACACAGATCACCGACAATTCACAGCTGGACAGCTAATGACCTGCACCTGGAATTCTCAACGGTTTGAAGTTTGAAGTGCCGACATAATCCATTTTATTACTTGTTTCTTGTTATCAATGGAGGGTGGATATCGAGTGGGATACATACCTATATTTCGTTTGTAGTTTGCAAAGTATTTTCTCTCATTGAGTAACCTTATAATAGAATCTTCTCTCGTCGTTGCGACGTGTCCGATACTCCCATAGTGTTGATCTCTTGCGAAGATTGACTCATGGAGTAAACCATATTCAGAACTAGTAATGGATGGCGACAATATATGTTGTCGAGATTGCAGCAAAGTGGTAAGTTAAATAATTTATCTTATACAAATTAAAATTGTTTTTAATATTATAAGTCATGACAGGGAAGGTAGTGTTTGTTTTTGTTTTTAACGACTATCAAAAGTTCTTATATTAATATTTAATTATTTGTCGGTGTAGGTGTCTTCTGAGAGAAAATCTTTGGTAGATCAGCACACTCAAACTCCTTCACATATTGCAAAATGTGAAAAATGGAAGCGAAGCAATTGTTCTCAGCAAACCATGACTCAATATTCAGGAACGAGTTCCAAAACATCGGAGCAAGAAGAATTTAATATGGAGTTATGTAAGCATTAATTTCGCCTAATATACCATTATCGAAATTAAATAATGTTAATTTAAAATCATTCTTACAAACATTTTGTAAACAAAATGTACCCGACGACAGCACCTTACGAAAAAATTATGTAAATTCTTGTAACCAGCCAGCTAAATTCAAGACAGTTTGAATTATTTTGTTAGAGATATAGAAACAGTTTCAGATTTACAGAAAACATCCTCGATACATTTACACAGCTGAAGATTATGATAATGTGTGGGTGCACAAGAAAATAGCTTGTTTGAAAACTAAATCTACAGATTTCTGTTTACGCAAACGCCAACGGTGTAAGAACAAGTGAATTTTTCATTTTGCATCCCACTAGTTGCATATTCAGCCACTGTTACAAATCACGTTCGCATTACTTTCCATAATGACATTATAGGCCCATCGAAATATGCCCCACACCAATAAATCGTTGAAAACTTGTATACAATGTATGTAGTTACGAAGACAGGATGCAAATGGCACTTTCCGTTTATTTGATATTTTTATGGGGCAATAGTTGCACGACAGTGACACATACGGCCAGCTTAGTTTACAGCAATTTTGTGTTTACAATACTATTACAGTATTATTTTTTATTTTTCCAACATCTGTTACAGTATTGTCTGTTATTTTTTCAACATCTGTAATTTTCCGAAGTAGCATACGGAAGAAATAGAAGAAATTTCAGATGGATTTCTTGAATACCAAAAGAGATATTGAGCTAGACGCTTAAAGTAAATGTTTTCATGCTAACGTGAAATTCGTAAAGAACAATAAAAATGCATTGTAGATACATATTATATGTATACTGGAATTTACGCCTGAAACCAAATCTCCAGCAAACCAGAAACTACTAAGATGAATAACCTATAAGCCTTGCAGTAAATAATTTCTTCAATGTTGTCGCCAGTGGGGTTTTTCCAGTGTTTGGAATTTCGAATTGAATACAATGTCGTACCACCAATGCCAGTAGCATTATTTTGTATGACATGCTTTAATGTCAGTAAAGGTTCGAATACCGAACGCTGTAAACAACAACGTGAGTTTCTTGACCGTGATAACGAGTTATTCTTAATGTAAATAAACATACGGAGTGATATTAAACAAACCTCAAGTACTGCAGAGAAATGTCTTTTAGGATTGGAATTGGAATTGCTTTGTGTACGTTTATGGTGCAAGTACTAACAGGTGAGTAGTAGCCCCGTTTTAAATTGTGATTTATACTTAGTAAATTTTTTAGAGCGATGTCTCACGCCCAATAATGAAACAGCTCAATGCATCCCTCTATATTCATGTCCTATTCTCATTGGCGCTCTAGCAAGTCTACAAAATGTGTCGATAGAATTTTTACGTAGATCGAGTTGTGGTGGATCGGCGGAAAATCCATTGGTGTGTTGCGGTACTTTGGCAAATTTTACATTACAAAAGGATTCAAATGAAGATAAAAATATTTCTAAAAGAGACCTTCTACCAAGTACTACTTATTGCGGCTATCAACATGCTGATGATTATTATCGTATACAGAATGATACTTCGATAAGAATAACGGAATTCCCATGGTTAGCAACCATACAATTTAGGTCTTTAAACGCAGCCTTTCGAAATAAATCCGATTGTACTGGATCGTTGAAAAGTCGCCGATATGTATTATCAGCGGCACACTGTTTTACTGACGGAGAGTTCGTTCCGTAAGTATATATAATGCATTTGTTGACCAGCCTTAAGGATTTCTTATAAATTTAGAGAAGCTGTTTATCTGGGAGAATTTCATATCAAAAACACAACCGACTGCGTTCATGAGCAACAATTTGAAGAGGAATGTAGCGAACCAGTCCAAGAAATTAGCATTGAAAAAGTTATACCCTATCCTAATTACGACAGAAGCATTGATAAGACTGCAAAAATCTGTATCTTTTTCTGGTAAACATTGATTTTAGTTATATTAATTTATTATTATTATTATTATGAAGCTTTCACAGGCCTTAGAGGCCCATCGCTTTTGGTGTGAGACAAGGCTAAGTTAGTTTGTTCAATGCACAACAGGGACCGACTCTGCGAGTTACCGTGTTGGTGCGTAACCATGCTTAACCTGCTGTTGTGTGTGAATGTTTTTATTTATGGTCTTGTTACTCCTCTAATGCGACCGTAATTCGAGGAGTGCCATTAATTTGATCACCAATGGCAAATGGAGACCGGGACCCAGTACCGATCCCCCTGGGAATTAGAAAAATTTCCTACCCTGGGGAGATTCGAACCGGGAAGCGTTTGGACTATTACATCCAAAGCTTGGCTCTCTACCACTGAGCCACAGATGGCACAAAGGATTCTAAAATATATTATATATTTATTACTTTCAGATTATATTCGTCCAATATGCCTTCCATTCCCAGAAAGACCAACAGCTAAAATTGGAGACACATTGGTATCAACTGGCTTCGGAAGACGGAACAATTTTGGTACAGATGTTGTGGAAATTAAGAAAAAAATAGTCAGTAAAATAATATCGAACACCGAATGCAAAGAAAAAATTCAATCGTTTCCCTTGCGATTAACTGAAAATCAATTGTGTGTTGTCGCATTAACTAATAACACCAGTTTCGAATGTTCAGGTGATAGTGGAGCGCCATCTGCGTTCTCATATAGAAACCAGTGGTATCAACAGGGTATAGTATCTTATGGAGTTGGCTGCGGGCCCGGAATTCCAATAATTCACACAGATGTCAAGCAATATCTAGAATGGATACTTAACGTTATTGAGCCCTAATATTATAATGATTACTTTTATGGACAAACATTATTGTGACCGTAGTAGTTGTTCTTTTAAATAATATTATATTTGTTGGAAATATTCTCCCTTGTCATGTAGGAAAAAATAAATCAAATAAAGTAGTTTGTGATATATTGAAGCTGATTGTTAGGAGTATAAATTTAATTTGGGTATAAACTGTGTATATTTTGGTGATTCAAATAAAGAAATGCAAACTGCCCTTTAAAGTGTAACAATATTTGAATAAAATCAACATATACCATGTGTGCGTACTAATTGAGAACTTAAGGGTCGCATTCTTGGCCTCAAGAGGGTGAAAATACGAAGCAGACGTTTTAAGTAAGGGGGCGGGCGTAAGAAAGCCCATGTGTGAGGTCAGAGATGGTTTTGACATCTTGTTGGGGTTGCATGTGTTATGCATGTAGCTAGCTACTTATTACAATTAATCTACTGCACTAGTGATTGAATATTCGGGTATGTAGCTACAATTAGATAAAGTGTGATTGCTGATCAGTATTGCTCGTTATATGAGTGTGGGTGTGATTGAGAGCTCTCGGAGTTTGGCCAAGTGATATTGAAAGCTTGTACAAGTGTGGCTAGCCACGGGGTTTTAAGGAATTGCAACGGGCAGTAGACTCCAGAATCCTGTGTTGCATGTTTCGTGCTGGCAATTCGCACAGTTGTCACAGAGTCATAGGTGGATGGTGTTCCTTTCCCTATTGGCACCTTAGGATGCACAGAATTGAAAATTGGGTCAGTAGACTCCAAAATCATGTGACATATACGTTCTAAGCAGTTCAACGTGTGTCACAGAGACATAGGTGGAAGGTACTCATCCCCTATTGACTGTACGCGCCAGTGCTACTGGTTTTCAGGTGTTCAAATGGTATTAAAACAGAAGTAATTTTCTAAACGGACAAATCAAAGGGTTAATTATTCGATCCAAGTGTCACCAGTAAACTGGCCGTTCAACTGAGTGAAAGGGATGGGGCCCCCGGTGAGTTACACTACAGTACTTAATAACAGCAACAGATTGGTGACTCCTTTCCTTTTTCATGATGTGGTGTCGCTTATTTGTGACCCTCGTCCGTCAATGGTCCATGCACGGCTCAATTCCAACACTCTAACCTTACGATAAGTACAAAAAGATATATGTGAAGCTTGGTTTCTTTGAAACAATCTTATTTGCTAGTTGAATAAAAACGTTCAACAAAAAACGCTCCTAACATGATACAACTGATCGCTAAAAGAGCACTCTCTTATACGCTGTTAACACATGGCTCAACTTTAATTAATTACCGAGATATTGAAAGTTAAAGATATTTATTTAAAAATAAAACATTCAGAGTAACTGTTCAAAGTGGTCTCCATTTTGTTAAATGCAGCATTCGGCACGACGAATCCATGCTTCTCTGACACGCCTTATAACATCAGGACGACCCTTGATTGTTGCTACTGCTTCCAGGATGCGATTCCTTAGCTCTTCTTGTGTGCCAATAGACGTAGAATAAACCATAGACGTCATCCAGCCCCACACAAAATAATCTAATGGCGTTAGATCAGGAGATCGTGGTGGCCATTTAAGAGGTCCGTTTCTACCAACCCATCGATTACCACATGTTATGATTAAATAATCAGTGACAATATGAGAAAAGTGAGCAGGGGCACCAATGCATAAACCACATCCCATGCCTATTGGTAATCGGAATGTCTTCTAGAAGGTCATACAGATCATTTACAAAAAATGCAAGTAAAATATACCTGAAAGCCTTGTTTGTAATAAGAAGGGGCCGACAAGATTGTCGTCGCCAAGGAGAGCACACCAGATATTTAATGAAAAGGTATGGTTCGTATGAGGATTTTCTTCGTTCCAAGTATGGGTGTTTCGAAAATTAGTAATACCATTTCTTGTAAAACATGATACATCGGTAACCAGCAGGCAGCTCAGGAAGTTAGGATCTCGTGTGCATTGTCGAATTAACCATTGCCAGAAATTTCTGCGCTTGTTATAATCTTCTGGTAACAGATCTTGGACAGGCGTAACGTGAAATGGATACAATTGTTGCTCACGCAATGTTCGTTATACGCTTGTACATGATAGATTGAAACAAAGTGACAATCTTCTGGTACTAGTACTAGGAGTACTGAACAGCATTGAGTATCCCTTCTTCAACGTTTGCAGTTCGTCAAAATCTTTGCGGATCAGCGTTTATTCGTTCAGGCTTTATGTGGCAGTGTCCCTCAGACATCTTTCAATGGCTTAAAACGTTTTACGATTTGGTATCCTTCTAGTGGGAAATGTTTCATGGTATCTTCGAACAGCAACAGCGCCATTTTTACGTATCTCGCCATAAATTAAAAGCATGTCTGTTTGTTCTGCAAAACTCAACAAATTTCTGGTGTCTCCCATGACAATAATAAATTGAAGAGTCTTCAAAGTACTATTAACTCACACGAAAACCAGCATGAAATAGTAAAACAAGTTACTTAATATTAATCAACAGATTTAAAGACAGATGATTAATCAACTGTTAAAAAAATAACCGATATGCAATTGACGACTACTTGATTAACTTCGGACTTTTAGCTATTTATCTTTAACTTTCAATATCTCGGTAATAAATTAATTTGTGCCATATGTTTGTATGAACTTTTTTGTTTATTTCGTGCTGAAGAACACATCCCTAAAATAGTGCCGTACAATTCCGAAACACCCTGTATATTATCGGTTCTAAAATCGGGTTTTGATTTCCTATTCTAAAATCAGCTGAAAATCACCGAAAGGTTCTGCTGCTATATGTTTTCTTTTAAATATATATTTAGCTGTAATTCTTAACAACACTTACCACCAAAGAAAATGATGGTGCTACTCTAAGGGCATCCAGAATAGTTGTACTTATAAAAGTTTCGAAAACCATAATCATTTTTATTCATTGTGCCGTTAGTCTTCATGGCGTAACGTAGAGGAAATAATCGATATTCATTACTTTAAATTTAAAATGTACAGTTCCGCACAACTGCTTGTAATTTTCAAAATATATTTATATAATTCAAAATCATTCAACCGATATTCTATTTTGGAAATGGTAATAATCTGTTTCAATATAGTTATTACTGTATTTAAACCTGTTCCTAAAAGACCCTTTTAAAATTAAATTTTATTGTAGCTGACCAAGCCTGCCGACTCGAATCCATGTTGTAATCGTCTTTATGAAACTTTTTTTTAAATTTTAGACAAGCTTTTTGCCATTCATTCATGCTACCCCTCCTGCCACCACTTTCGCATTACTTCAGCGGGTGCGGGAGTCCCTTACACATTAACCATTCATGTAGCTTGCACGCTAAACTTAACTAAGTAAAATACCGTCGCCTCAGTTGGGGTTTGAACACATGGCCGATTGGCCGCATTTCACTGTGACCACGGCTGACAGCGCTTATTTGCACTGGCCCACCGAGATTCCATTTTAAGCAAGCTAGTTCAGCAAGTCTTTACTAAACATTGCTGTGTTAATCCACTCACTTTGTTTAGACACTAAGGAGTTTTCTAACCCATTACTGTTTTTGCACTACTCACTATCAAGTAACAGGCTATCCTGGAGGAGAATCCTTCTCAAGCGTGTGTGAATGTTTTTACCGCTTATATGGTAGTGAGCTGACACGGGACACAATTGTACGTTTTCGTGGTAACGTTTGTATAGTTTTATTGGAAGTTGTTGCACACTTGGTATTTTTAGTTCAAGGTGAATTACTGGGTTTCTGATGAACCATGTAGCACTGAGTGCTACTACTACGTATTAAGCTGCATTTTTCACTTAGTAAACCATTTGCTAACTGTATTTACACTTTCCTGAAGCAGACTAACAGCAGTTTATATTCTACATTTTCGAACTGCTGTCTAAACGTAAATTTTCAGAAATTATCATAATTTGCTTAAGCTAAGGAAAAGCCACAGATAAGACCAAAGCAAAAGAAAAAACACAAACTGATGTTGAACATGAAATGTTCAAAAGAATATATTAATTGTAATTCTGAAATTGGTAGTCCTAGTTTGAAATTTGTATAGGTGACAGCCAGAGCAGAAATATTCGTCAAAAACAATGAAACGTATTAACCAGATTATTAAGAAAGAAGAATTTAGTTTTCAGCATTTGTGGTGGTGTGGTGCTCAATATCTGCAAGAGGTGTAGGAAAACTGCATTATATTGATGGCATTGTTTGTAACGCGCGACTCCTCACGCCTAGTTGTCTTAGGTATATTTAATTTTCAAGATAGCGTTTTGGATTGCATACTTTATGCTTCTTGTTAATTCGACTTTGGCCTTGTTTAAATTTCGTTTCACCCATTCGTATATTTCAGGTTTAGGAAATGGCGTTTGATATTTCCGTGTGGCATTCATTGCTTTTGAGTTCTCATAGAAAATGCACGTGTTTTTGGATTATTTTAGAAGTCGTGCTAAGGCTTGGGAAATTTCCCAATTTAATTTTCAAGACCGAAATTTTGGAATTTTAGATATCGATAGTTGTGATACGAATTCCAATGAGTTATCCCGATTATTGTGCTAATCTCTTTGGAAAAGTTCCTTCCGTCAGTTTTACATCTTTTGGTAAGCTTGGAAAAATCCAAATCCTATTGATTTATTTCTAAGCCATTTTAATTTATTTAGACGAATATGATACGGCCGAAGTTATCAATCATCAACTAAAATAAAGGAGACATTACAGGTGTGTCCGTTCCGATTACATTTAATTCTTAAATAAATTTTTGGATGTACGAGGGAAATTCGGAAAACTGTAATTTCAACCAGAAACAGGTCGTCGTCAACATTATTCGTTATCTATAAATCGATGGTTGGATTTTTTTTATTTATTATAAGGTATTATATTGCAACTAGTCTAAAAGACTAACCAGCCACTTTGACCTAACTTAAATTAACTGAATGGTTATGCTAAGAATTCACCCGCTGGTGTCCGCTCAGTTCTGTCTTGCAACACTTTTTTGGGTGTTAACACTTCACTTTGCTCTGGTTTTTTTTTTTCACTTTCACGTCTCTTTACACTAGCTCAAATGGTTTGGTCCTCCTGAGCCTCCTTACTTGATCTGTATTGTCAAGGAGTTGGATTACGCCGACGTTTACGTGGTGATAAAACCTGGTCTCATGTTTCCGGACAAAGGTCCTTTATTTCCTCCGTCACTGTTTTTATCCCTAGATCCCTGTGGATATCACTTTTTTCGAGCATACCAAGGTGCATCTACGATATTCCTCAGCACTTTATTCTAGAAAATTTCAATTTGTTTAATGTTGGTTTTGTTGGCACAGCCCCAAAGTTGACAACCGTATTTCCATACTGGTTTTAAAACTTTATTGAACAGAAGTAACTTGTTATGTATTGAAAGTTGTGAGTTTCTTCCTAGTAGCCAATACGTTTTCCTATATTTTCTATTTAGATCTTCTCTTTTCTTCTTTATATGCTCTTTCCATCGTAGTTTGGCATTCAAGTTCATTCTAAGATGCTTAGTTGTATTAGCATGCGGTATGATATTGTTGTTGAGTGTAACTGGCACATAATCATCCTTCTTGTTCATGAAGTTGATATGCACCGACTTGCTTTCGTTTAGTTTTATTTTCCATTGTTTTGTTCATCTGTCCACCTGGTTTGTGGCTTGTTGTAATGTTTCTGCCGTTTCTTCAGTTCTTTCGCATACCGCTAGTATTGCAGTATCGTCTGCAAACGTGGCTATTGTTGGTTGACGGGGATGTCGTTCATCTACAATATGGACAGTATTGCCCCAGTACACTGCCTTGTTGTATCCCTGCCTTAATTTCGTATAAGATGGAGTATTCCTCTGCTTGCTTGATCCTGAATAGTCGATTTGCGATGTAAGACTTCAGAAGTTCAGCATATTGGTTAGGCAGATTTTTTCTAGTTTATGATTTAGTCCTTTATGCCAAACTTTATCAAACGCCTGTGCAACATTTAAGAAGATTGCTTAGCAGATTTTTTCTCCTCAAGGCTTTTCTCTATGGTACTTATTACCCTATGAACTTGCTCTACATGTTGGTTTCGTAATCCAAACTGGTATATTGGTATCAGTTGTTTTCTTTCTATTATTGGTTTGAGCCTTTTGAGTGATAGTTTTTCAAATAGCTTTGAAATTGTTGGTAAGAGCGGGATGGGTCGATATTACGCTGTTTTATTTGACGGTTTTTCTGGTTTCTGTATCATTATGACCTCAACTACCTTCCGTACGTTCCGTACATATTTTAGTCGCAATGCTGCATTTGTTATGTTAGTTCGTTTTAGTATTCCTTTTCTAGGTAGGTGTTTCAATACTTTTCTTGTTATCAAATCAAATCCCGTAGCTTTGTCGGATTTAGATTTTCTTTAATTTCTTTTGCCACTTTTCATCTGCTTTCCGCTTGTTGTTCCTTGCACAACCGTTTTCAGTTCTTAGTAGTAACACCTGGGTTATTGGTCTTTTGATTTTTTTGGTTGCTTTCCATATCGAATAGTGAGTGTCTTTGAAGTTTATCGGGTTTTTAAGGTAGGTGTTCACCGATTCGTTCTTTATTTCCTGTATTTCTCTTCTCAGCTGTTGTGTGAAATGGTTAGTTTGGTTTTATCTATTGGGGCTTTGGATTGTTGCCATTTTCTCCCGGCTCTTCTTTTTTCAGCAACTAGCTCCTTGATCTCCTTGGGGCAATTGTTGCCTATTGTTTTTGTTTCGATTTCTCGAGTGCTGCTCCAAGCAGCTTTATGAATGTCCACTACAAGCTTTTCATCTTCGTAGTTCCTTATTTCTCAGGGGCACGTTCAGCTGAACTCTGCCGTGTTAACTCTTCTTGAAACGCCGTCCAATCTGTGTATTTGTTAGGTTACATTGTGTGTTGATTATGTTTTCGCTTAATGTTAGAATTATTGGAGAGTGGTCGACGCTCAGATCAAAATTCTCTTCGATGTTGATAAAGTTTTCAGATACATTCCTGAAGATAAAGAAATTAATCAGGTCCGGAATTTTGTTGTGATCTGAGGGTCAGTAGGTGTGCTTGACCGTTGAGTGGTAGTTACAGTTACTTTCTTTTGCGGCTTTATGTAATTCTTTTCCTTTAGTTGTGGTCAGTCTTGAACCCCAAATTAGATTTTTTGCGTTGAAGTCTCCTCTAACGATAAATCGATCTCCTAAGTTTTGTAACAAGCTTAAATAGACTCTTTTTGGCAGGTTAGGCCTTGATGGGCAGCAGGTTGCTGCGATTGTAATCTTTTGTCCCCCTGTTCTGACATTTATAGCTGTAGCTTGTATTTCTTCCGTTTCATGTTTGGTTTCTTCGTAGTGCGTTACGTGTTCTTTGACTATCACCGCACTTCCTCCCATAGCAGTGTTTTCTGGATGTATAGTGTGGTAAGCTTCATATCCTTAAAATTTAATGTAATTTTGTTTTGTAAGATGTGTCTCTGATGTGACACATATATCTATTTTTGCATATCTGGGAATACTTGTAGATCGTTTTGATGTTGCTGGATACCGTTAGCATTCCAGGCAGCTACTCTTATATATTTTGTGTCTATTATTTTGTCTTTGAAGCAGTAGCTTTATTACTATATTGTTCAAGTTTTGTTAATCTTTCGGATATTGTTATTAACATTTTTTTTTGCTGCTCGAACGTTTCCTGTTGTTCAAGTTTTGACATTAGGCTTTCCTCTTTTGCTTTAGTCGTTGGTAGTGCTAGGAATGCTTTTGGGTTCCATCTGCAAGGTGGTCTATTTTCTGTCTTCCTTTCTTTTGTGATACTTTGGTTGGTTTCAGTTGCTTCGTTTCTTATTTTCCAAATCGTTTTGGCCACTTCACATCCTTTGTAGCTGGTTGGGTGAGCTTCGCCACAGTTGGCACATTTTGATCTGCTGTTTTAATTCATTTTGCATTCTTTTGTGTGGTGTTTGCCGGCACATTTTACGCATCTTGATTCTCTGTTGCAGAATATTTGAGTGTGTTCATAACTTTGGCATTTCTTGCATTGGGAGACTACCTTTGATTTTCTTAGAAGTTCTATTACAACTTCATGCCTAGTATCCCTTTCTTTTCGGATATTTTTTTAATATATTCGTCGTTTCTGAAGCTTAGCATAAATATCGGGAGAGGTATCTTCTCTTTTCTCTGCAGAATATTAACGGCTTCTATTATTTTGTATGCTTGACAAGATAAGTCTTCTACTATACTCTCTAGAGTGCTCCAGAAAGATGGTTGGATAATTGAGTTTTATAATTACTGTGATTTCAGTTTCAATCAAAGGTAAATTTTGTTCTTGGTTTATATGTAATATAACAAAATTTTGTTTGTGTTTGTCAAATGGTCGACAGTGTACACATATATTTTTTTTAAATGTAGAACTAAACAATTAGAGGGAATATTGCGAACAGTTTTGATTTTGATTAAGGAGTGCGTAGGAACCTAATACCATAATTGATCAATTTTTAATCTGAGTATTTGGTTGGCGAGGCCCTGTTAAACTTTGAATGCTTAGCCGGTTTGGCCGCGATTTGTGTTTACGGGTTGAAACCTGATGTATTGCTTTGGTATTCACAAGAAATTTCATATTAGGGCGTTCCCTACTTTTGTTTTAATCTAGTTTTGGAGTACATTATCCGTTGCATTGTGTACTGTTACCCATACAAAAATTTTATTTAAAAATTTATTTGTGTTAATTCATGTTGGGTTGTATTCGGCGTGATTATTATTATTGGGCGGAAATTAAAATTTGGAAACTTGATGTTGTCGTGTTTTATTGTGTATTGTTGTATTATACCCCCTTTCTTGTATCAAATTGAGCAATTGCCGAAGCAAGGGAAGTTCGAACTCCAAGAAGGTTTCTGTTTTACATCGTGTTATTTTCAAGGGCGTGGGATATTTTAAGCCTAGGCTTATCTAACCTCCCTTTTTCGATCGTTGGTGATCGAACCCTGTCCTTGATGCCTGGACCTTGCATAGTGGATTTTAGTTGACTGTATGACTCCTATTTAGTATTTTTTCTTTTTTTTTCTTTCTAGACGTTACATGTTAATATAGAAAAATATTTAAACATCTTAAAAGAGTGTCTGCTGCCAACAATAGTATAAGCTTCAGTCTCTGGAGAAGATCCCATGTTTTTTTGAAGACCAAACTTCCTGCCATACGCCAGAAAGAAGTTTACAATGATTCTTAGATAACGCTCTTCCGCTCTTCGACTGAGTTCCGAGTAGCCCAGGCTTGTCCCGATTGAGGCACTTTAGCACAAAATGAAACAGTGCTATTAATAAATTACACAACACTATGCCTCGACGAATTAAGCAGTCTATTAAAAATAAATGTGCTATTACCAAATGCTATATTGTTGCAATGCGTTGCACGTTCAAGTTTCTTTTACTGTATATTTTTGGAATTTTTGTTTAATTTAATATCTGAGTAGTAATTAATGATCTTAGTAAAACACAGGTTGAATATAACATAGGTATTTAATTTTTGGTGAAAAAAATACATGTTTTTATATTGTTTAGATTTCACTTAATTGAATGCAAATAAAATGAGAATTTTGTAAGTGGGCCAACTGAAGTGCAACTAGGATTTTATGTATCTGTAGTGGAATTTACGGTTGAAGTGTTGAAGCAATATCTGCAACATTATAAACTGCAGAGAAATAGCCTAACCGTGCAGTAAATAATTTATTCAATACTGATGCCGATGCGGGTTTTCCAGTGTTAGGAATTTTTCTTGGAATACAAGGTCTTACCACCATCTTCGCTATTACTCTATTAAGTTGTTACGTCACCAATGCCAGTAACATTATTTTGTATGACTTGCTTTAATGTCAGTAAAGGTTCGAATACCGAACGCTGTAAACAACAACGTGAATTTCTTGACCGTGATAACGAGTTATTCTTAATGTAAATAAACATACGGATTGGTATTAAACAAACTTAAAGTACTACAGAGAGATGTCTTTTAGGATTGGAATTGGAGTTGCTTTGTGTACGTTTATAGTACAAACACTAACAGGTGAATAGTACCGCCGTTCTGAAGTTATGATTTACACTTCGTAATTTTTTAGAACGATGTCTCACGCCCAACAATGAAACAGCTGAATGTATCCCTCTATATTCATGTCCTATTCTTATTGGTGCTCTAACAAGACAGCAAAATGTACCCATAGAATTTCTACGTAGATCGAGTTGTGGTGGATCGGCGGAAAATCCACTGGTGTGTTGCGGTACTTTCGCAAATTTTATATTGCAAAAGGATTCAAATGAAGATAAAAATGTTTTAAAAAGAGACCTTCTACCAAGTACTACTTATTGCGGCTATCAACATGCTGATGATTATTATCGTATACAGAATGATACTTCGATAAGAATAACGGAATTCCCATGGTTAGCAACCATACAATTTAGGTCTTTAGATGCGGTACTTCCAAGTAGATCCTACTGTAGTGGGTCTTTAATAAGCCGCAGATATGTATTATCAGCTGCACACTGTTTCATTAACAAACAATTCATTCCGTAAGTACATATATACATATATATATATATATATATACATAGGTACTATGCATATACAATGTTAACGAAACTTAAGAATTTCTTATAAATTTAGTGAAGCCGTTAAACTGGGAGAATATAATGTCGTAAATACAACCGACTGTGTTCGTGAACCACCATTCGAAGAAGAATGTAGCGAACCAGTCCAAGAAATTGGCATCGAAAAAATTATACCCTATCCTAATTTCGACAGAAGAGAAAAGATGCATGATATAGCATTGATACGACTACAAATACCTGTGTCGTTTTCTGGTAAACATTGATATCAATCATACTAATTTATAAGACGAAATATTTGAGTAATAATTCATAATATCGCTACACATCGAAACCTGTAGGACAGAATTTAATCGAATTGTTCATATTTGAGCGGAAAATAATATCTTTCATAGCACTTCTACGTTTTTGTGTACGAACTGTTCTTTAATAACAATGTTTCACATCGAAAAATGTATATATACATTGTTTCAGATTACATTCGTCCAATATGCCTTCCATTCCCAGAAAGACCAACGGCTAGAATTGGAGACACATTGGTATCAACCGGTTTCGGTAGACAGAATTATTCTGGTACAGGTGTTGTGGAAATTAAGAAAAAAATATTCAGTAAAATAATAACGAACAACGAATGCAAAAAAGAAATTCAATCGTCTTCATTGCAATTAACTGAAAATCAATTGTGTGTTGTCGAATTAACTAATAATCGCAATTTCGAATGTTTAGGTGATAGTGGGGGGCCATCTGCGTTCTCATTTAGAAGGCAGTGGTACCAAAAAGGTATACTATCTTATGGAATTGGTTGTGGGCCTGGAATGCCAAGAATTCACACAAATGTCCAGAAATATCTAGAATGGATACTTAGCGTTATTGAGCCCTAATATTCAAATGATTACTTTTATATACAAACATGATTGTGCCAGTAGTAGTTGTTCTTTTAAATAATATTGTATTTGTTGGAAATATTCTACCAGCCAATCTAGAAAAAATAAATTAAAGAAAGTAGTATGTGATATTAATTTTGAAGCTGATGTATCTGATCGTCGCTAAAAGAGCGTTCTTTAATACTACAGTAATATCATTCACAACGATCGTAAGGTATCAATGTCAAATTTTTTAACAAATGTTGGTTGTACATGCATATTATACTTGTTTGAAGTGTACAGCCATTTTTGAAAAGATAAGTTATGTCAGTTTTCTAGTCAAGAAAATGTACCGAAGATAGTACATACTACAATTATACACACATATATGTATGTATATACCTGTATATATATATTTACATCCTGCTATCAATTCTGCATCCTTTCAAAACTCATACAATTTAGCGTCCACCAGAAATAAAAGGAATATAGCACTATAAGTACGAATATATTGCTGTTCATTTCACCCCGATTCCGGAAATCGGCGCGATTTTTTAATATCTTTAAATTAAGCATATACGTGATGGTTACATTTTGCTATCATTTTTACGTCCTTTCAAGTTTCGGTTAATAATGCGTCCCTTGTATAGTTTCCTTTCATTCTGCGGTTAATTTGACATCCGATTGTATATTTTTTCAACCTTTTCCTATCATTTTGGGGTCCTGCAATGTTGCCACATTTATTGTATCAATGACAAAGACGGGAATAAGTCGAATACTGTTGGGAAAAGTGAGATGTGAATAATATTACACTCCCTACGGTGAGACATACTTTTTTAAGATACTTACAATTCCAGTGCGTGATTAATGTGCTGTTTTCATGAAAGTGCAATTTCCACTTAATACCATTTTTGGTATAGTCTAATTTAAGCTGGTTAAAAGTTAAAGTGAATCACTTGTAAATCGCACTGTTATTTAAAATCGACCAAAATAAATAAA
>JABXWE010103104.1:0-18134 GCA_014611495.1 Limonius californicus | reverse complement strand
TAATGCGTCCCTTGTATAGTTTCTTTTCATTCTGCGGTTAATTTGACATCCGATTGTATATTTTTTCAACCTTTTCCTATCATTTTGGGGTCCTGCAATGTTGCCATATTTATTGTATCAATGACAAAGACGGGAATAAGGCGAATACTGTTGAGAAAAGTGAGATGTGAATAATATTACACTCCCTACGGTGAGATATACTTTTTTAAGATACTCACAATTCCAGTGCGTGATTAATGTGCTGTTTTCATGAAAGTGCAATTTCCACTTAATACCATTTTTGGGATAGTCTAATTTAAGCTGGTTAAAAGTTAAAGTAAATCACTTGTAAATCGAGCTGTTATTTAAAATCGACCAAAATAAATAAATCAAGAAGTAAAAAAATGCTCAGTGACTGATATAATGGAACCATTAGACGTTTTAAATTATCTCTATAAAAATAAACTAAATACAGACCTATTTTTGCCACACAGACTAAATGGGGAAGCATACCTTGCATTTTAACAAAATGATCTGCCGGCTTTTCTGGAAGATGTACCCTTTCTTGTAAGATATGGTTTATGCATGACACACTTTACACACACTTTAAACAAATTGTCAGGAAACATTTGACTACCACATTAGAGCAAAGATGAATCAAAAGAGGAGGACCTAAGCCGTGGCCAGCCCGTTCCCCAGACTTGAATCCTTTCGGATTTTACTTATGGGGACGCCTGAAACCAATTGTCTACGCTACTCGAGTCCCTGACGTCGATGAATTAAAGAAAGAATTATTAATGGCTGCTATCAGATTCGAAATATCTCAGCTCTTTTCGAACGGATTCGGCAATCAATGAATAGCAGAGTTTACAGATGTCTTGAGGTGGGGATAGGCATTTTGAACATTTTTGTGATGAACCTTCAACATCCTGTATCTCGGAAACGAGGCGTCTCTGGACCCATGTTTATAGCAATTTTGTTCTTATTTAATGTCAGGAATACGCTTTAGAATTTTTGACGTGCATTTTTGAAAGGCCCTGTATTTTCTATTACATTTTTGGAACGGAAGAAAAATCTAGGCGGTGGCCGACCAGTTTTTGCCACATTTTTAGCAAATTAGGTAGGTATTATTTACTTGTAGGTATTATTATTTTTTCATTTATTTTTCAAAAAAGTTCCGGGTACAAAGGCGCTAAATTTCCAACTAGTCTCATTTGAAAATTTTCCTTAAAACAGCGTTGCCTGTCCCCAATAATTGCGGAGAATTTCCCAGTTTTTAATTTCGAGGCAAGTTAAAGATAAATTAATAAAGATGAATTATTTTTTTGCAGGTGAAGAGCCACATTAAACCTTAAATTGATAATAACTTTTTATCAACAGGGTTATGGTAAATCTTATAGTTTTTAAAATTTTTTTTTCTTCAGAAAAGGATCCAGCTATGTATCTATTCTCAATATTACAATTTTCTTTCGGCTTAGACCGCGTCGTCATTTGGGAACTACGCCCAGCATTATCAGGTAAGGACCGACCTGTAGCTTGTCTGACTGTACAAGCATTTGCTCTAGAAGTTTGAGCAATATTTGTTCGTAGGCCCTGCCTGCCTAAACAGGGCCATGTGCTTAGATTATTCAAACCTTGGGGCGGACAAGGATTTGATGTTAATGTATTTTGTTTGCAAGGACAATAATACTTAATCGGCTTATGCCTGTCAGCTGTTTGTGAAGCCATACAAACTTACTTAGTACTTAGTTTGTATGGGTTTCACAAACAGCTGTGAACAAACAAATGTGAAAAGAGCTTTTCGAAAGGAAATTAAATTTTCTAGAGGAATGGTTCTCAGCATCTTGTATGTAGGATGAACGGCTTGGGACATTCGTTTGCTTCCATACAAAGTGAACATTTTTCTGTAAGAATCTTATGGCCAGTATCGCGAAAACAAATGGTAGGTTATCTGTTAGGTTTAGCAGTGATAATAATATCATCATCATAAATACTATGAAGCCTACTCCACATTGTCTTCTCAGTAAAGGCACATAGCCTCCGAAATCCTGAAAAACTGGTTGAATGAGGATTGACATTCTTCTAGATTTGTCACGAATAAACCAAATGTCCGAATCCAATTTATAATAGGCGGAAACCGTCTATATTGAGTTCTTTTCATATCTCTGGCAAAAATATACGGGAAAAGACATATTGGCTAAAACTGATTTTCGGCGCCATTTTGCCAATATGGCGGCCGACGCTCACCTCTCCCGAGTGGGAAAACTTTGTGTAAAATAGACTCACATAATAAAGAGATCAAAACAGTTTCCAGCTTTATGGGAATTATTTCCGATTGGCCAAGATTTTTGCTTAATGACTGGCCTACGATTTAATTTTCATGAATTTTTTGAATACGATCTGAATGAAAGCAATACATACTTATATTCTTTGAGGCTTTCGCGGTTTCTCGAACTGTCAATATTACAATTTTCTTTCGGCTTAGACCGCGTCGTCATTTGGGAAACACACCCAGCATTACGAGGAAAGGACCGACTTGTACCTTGTCCGCCTTTACAAGCATTTGATCTAGAAGTTTGAGCAATATTTGTTCGTAGGCCCTGCCTGCCTAAACAGGGCCGTGTGCTTGGATTATTCAAACCTTGGGGCGGACAAGGATTTGATGTTAATGTATTTTGTTTGCCAGGACAATAATACTTAATCGGCATTATTACTTTATAATAAAATTTCGTCTTTTAAATATCCCCACTTGTTAATACGGACGCAACATTCTCCACTTCAACATGGACGCAACATTCGCCGCATATTAACTTCCGTCAGCGTATTAAAAGTATTTGTTTAGTCTGCGATCACGGTGCAACACAGGCTGTGTTGCCAAGCCACCGGACGCAAAGATGATAGCAGATTGAAACGTGTCGTATATTAAAATATATTCTGTAGCGCCCTCAATGGAAAATCGGTGCACTAACACTGAATAGTTTTTGTACATTTCCTATCAATTTTGCATCGCCCGGAGCATCCCTCAGGGAAGGTACAGTCGCTCCTGAGAGTGTATCGTCCCGCTCCGTCCCCGGAGGGAAGGGCTGTCCTGCCACTTGAATCATCCCTTAAAAATTTTAAAATAGAAGTCTCCGGTAGTAGATGGAAGCTTGCAACGCGTACGTACTTCAGCACATAAATGGCCCTAGATAGTTATCACTTTCTATGGGAATACGTCACCAACGAAAATGGTCAACAGCGGAAGATGTAATCTTGCGGTCCGAATATCGGACGCAAGTATTACAGGGGACGCGAGGATTAAAACTGGAAATTCCGATGCTGTCGCCGCAGAATTGATAGGAAGATGTAAATATATATATACATATATATATATATATATATATATATATATATATATACGGGTGTTGTATGCTGTGAATGTCTTCCAGGTATTCTTCCGCGTAGTAACTTCTTAGTCCTGAGATGGACCAGGGTGGTTGTCTTGACGACGTTTCGGCAAAATCACATTTGCCATCTTCAGGTCTTGTCGGATAACTTTCTGCTGGTGCTTCTTGTAAACAACGGGCTTAAACAACTATCCAGCAATCCAACTGATCTAAATAAAGATACTTTAGTAATGCTACTGTAAAAATTATTAGCTTTGATAACTTTCATCTGTATTACCAACTGCAGATACTTAAACAACGGTCTTACTTAGCTGAGCAGCTTTTATTTCCAATTGTCATCAAATTACTGGAATATTTGCACAATACTAATAAAGAAATATTTAATTTTAGTCATAGTTGCATCCCATATTACCAACTATATGCATTTAAACCATAGTCGTAACCAAATGTCTAGATTTATCGCAAATAATAATTATTAAATTTGTTATACTAACATTATTATTACATCGCACAACATTGCTATAAAATTTTTTAATTTTGATGTCAAATCTTTACCGAACATTAGTAATTTCATGTACTTAAACAATATTGGCTAAGTTGTTAAGCTTTAATATCAGTCTCCTCCAATATCACTTATTACAGCTATTTATTTTAAACAATGGGTGCATCTCAGAGTGTCATTACGTTAACTAATTGGTATATAAAATTTTAACGATGGTATAATGGCATCAAATGCTACCAACTGGTAATTCTCTTCACCCAGTACATTTGCAATTATCAACAATTATCAACAGTAACAATTTCACATAAACGTGTGTAAAAAATTATATCGAGTAGTTGAAGAAAGCGGATCGTGTTTGAAAGTAAGGAAATTCCCACTTGGTTTAAATTTGAACTACAAATTTAAAGTGGTTACAGAAGAATGGCCAAAGATAATAATCTATCTGCAATTGTAACACCAGTATTTGTAACAATTGCTTAAAAATGTGTGGTATTTTGTTTGTACAGTGAACTGAAGCAGTGCTGCTAAATCCAAAAAAATTATAGCCAGTCATATTTGTAACTAAACTGCCATATTTCTAGCCAAACGGCAATATTTCTAGCCAAACAGCCATATTTCTATCCGAATCGGTAATATTTCTTGCCAAGCAGCTACATTTCTGTCCAAACCGCCATAATTCTAGGTAAATAACCATATTTCTAACCCAACAGCTGCATTTCTATCCAAACAGCCATATTTCTAGCTAAATAACCATATTTCTATCCCAACAGCTACATTTCTATCCAAACAGCCATATTTCTAGCTAAATAACCATATTGCTATCCCAACAGCTACATTTCTATCCAAATAGCCATATTTCTGGATAAATAACCATATTTCTAACCCAACAGCTACATTTCTATACAAGCAGCAATATTTCTAGGTAAATAACCATATTTGTAACCCACCAGCTAGATTTCTATCAAAAAAATCCATATTTCTAATCAGGTAACCATATTTCTAACGCAACAGCTACATTTCCATACAAACAGCAATTTTTCTAGGTAAATAACCATATTTCTAGCCCAACAGCTACATTTTTATCCAAAAGATTATATTACTAACTAAATCGCCATATTTCTAACCAAACCAGCAATATTTCTATCCAAATAGCTATATTTCTATCCAAACAACCATATTTCTAAGTAAGTAGCCATATTTCTAACTCAACAGCTACATTAATATCCAACCAGCCATATTTCTGGATAGATAACCATATTTCTAACCCAACAGCTACATTTCTATACAAGCAGCAATATTTCTAGGTAAATAATCATATTTCTAACCCACCAGCTAGATTTCTATCCAAAAATCCATAATTCTAATCAGATAACCATATACGTAACGCAACAGCTACATTTCTATACAAACAGCAATTGTTCTAGGTAAATAACCATATTTCTAAACCAACAGCTACATTTCTATCCAAAAGATCATATTACTAACTAAATCGCCATATTTCTAACCAAACTAGCAATATTTCTAACCCATCAGCTACATTTCTATCCAAACAGCCATATTTCTAGGTAAATAACCATATTTCTAACCCAACAGCTACATTTCTATCCAAACAGCAATATTTCTAGGTAAATCGCCATATGTCTAACCCAACAGCTACATTTCTATCCGAACAACCATATTTTTAACTAAATCGCCATATTTCTAAACAAACCAGCATTATTGCTAGACCAACAGCTACATGCATATCCAAACAACCATATTTGTAAGTAAGTAGCCATATGTCTAAGCCAACAGCTACATTTCTGTCAAAATTACAATTTACTATCGGCTTAGACCGCGTCATCATTTGGGAACTACACCCAACATTATCAGGTAAGGACCGACCTGTAGCTTGTCTGCCTTTACAAGCATTTGTTCTAGAAGTTTGAGCAATATTTGCTCGTAGGCTCTGCCTGCCTAAGCAGGGCCGTGTGCTTATATTATTCAAACCTTGAGGCGGACAAGGATTTGATCTTGATGTATTTTGTTTGCCAGGACAATAATACTTAATCGGCTTATGTCTGTTAGCTGTTTGTGAACCCATACAAGACATTGCAGCTTGCATCTTCAGAGTGAACTCCAAGCTACATTTCTATCCGAACAGCCATATTTCTAACTAAATCGCCATATTTCTAACCAAAACAGCAATATTTCTAGGTAAATAGCTACATTTCTATCCAAACAACCATATTTCTAAGTAAGTAGCCATATTTCTAACCCAACACAGCTACATTTCTATCCAAACAGCTATATTTCTAGCTAAAAAGCCATATTTCTAACCAAACAGCCACAGCGACCATACTTCTAGCCACACAGCCAGATTTCTAGCCAATAACATAATTCTGTAGTCAAATCTGCATCCTATTTGGAAATAAACTGTCTCTTGCAATTCGTTTAGTTGAGTAACTCAATGTGTTTAAGCCTGGTGAACACGATGGCCAATGATTTACTTCAGAAAATGATAAAGTACATTGTTTGTTAAAGATTCTGAGTTTTTATTAATCTATGTAAAGGTACACTGCCTTGAATAAATCTGTAAACCATGAAAATGGATAACTAGTATTATGTAATAAATGAATTAAAAATATATTTTAAAAATCAGCAAGTTTTCAATCAAACAAACTTCTTACTAGCGCAATTATAATCTTGACCTTTCATGGTAAAACTGATACGCGACCAATTTATCTGGTGTGACGTGCATGAACTGTTCATTTTCTAGAATAAGAGCATTTTGAATAGTCTACTACCGAGTGTTCTTAATATTCAACCAGTTTGTGTGAATTATCGAATAGTTCTCTTAGCATTATGTACGGACCGAACCACCTTCTATTGTATATGTGAACATATGAATTTGTTCGTCAACATTATAATAGGCATAAATAAGAACTTCTTGAAAACTCAGACAGCGATAAAAGCATGTATATAATAATCTCATTTAAAAATAGTAAAAGTAACCAAATGACCTTGGCAGAAATAATTTATCTACCCTAATCTTAATTCTAAATTTCAAGGGTATTTATCACAAACGGAAATATATAACCAGTGGATATAAATATTTTGTATCATTTCAATTTTAATTTTGCCGTTTGTAGTACAAACGATCTTAATAACTGGTAATTCGCGCATTTTAAACTGCGAAACGTATTTAATACTGAAATCTTCGCGAATGTGAAGTCTTTGTGTTCGGATTACTCTTTACAAATACAATAAAAAAGGAAAATAAGTCCGCCTTAGATTGTCTAGCTATAACGATATACAAACAACGGTAGTAGTACGTCGGGTCGTGTGTTTATATCTAAGCTGCATGCAAGGAAGTATAAAAATAACTCACGGCAGATAAAATCAAAGCCTGGTAGTTTACGGCAGTGTGAAACAAAGCGCGTTACCAATTTAGTGCTTTAATTTAGTTTCACGATACCGCAATTAAAATGGAGGAGGAAGACGAGGAAGTTACTCCTTCTGCCTCGAAGACATCCTCCACGATGACATTAACCCAGCAGAGCGTGTCGATGACTCTCACGGCTTCTTCCACGACCACCGATCAAAGCTCTTCCGAAGTTTTACCCCAATGCCAGATAGTGACACACCAAGCGAGTGGGGATTCCCTTGAAAGCGAGGACTCCTCGCACCGCTTTTCCTCGTCCCCCAGGTATTCGCCGCTACTCAGCAAGTCGCCGCATTCGAGCTCGTCGCAGGAAGACTACGAGGTTGAGAAACAAAACAAAGGCCAATTCCTGACCGCCGGGATTAGAACGGAAACCACCAGGAGCATGGAAAGTTTGCGGACCGCCTCCAGGACCTACCACTCGGTCAGCGAACGGGATATGCGGCGATTCATCTCAGAAAGCGTCGAAGCGAAATCCCTGGAAAGCTTGGAACGGGAAATGAAGCTCAAAAGACACGCTGTAAGCGGCGAAGGCTCCATGTTAGCCACCTCCGAAGAGCTAATCAGCGCTGAAAAACGCAGAGGACTGTGGTCCGGCAGGATGAAGGTTCCGCAACACCTCAGCCTGCCGCCCCCGACTGGATATTTGAGCTTAAGCCCTGGAGATAGGAGACTGACTATTCTTTCGCCGCACTCGCCCCACAGGGGGCCGGACTTGTTCCATCTCTCCCAGATTACGCTGAAGACGAGGAGGAAAAAAGCAATGATTCTGCCTAAACTTGTTCTGCCTAGAAGTGATTCGGAAATTAGCGAAGTTTTTTCTGAACACGGACTCGAGTAAGTTTTTTTAATTTTTTTGTAGTTCTAGAAATCTTTAAATAAGGTATTTCTTCCGTAAATGATATATTATATAATGCAGTTGAACATGCGTTTTTGCACATATTCGTAACACAACTTTGATGTATTTTTGCAGTTATGTTGGTTGTACTGCAACTTTTTGAAACTGCGTGTTTTAGCAAATATGAGCTCCACGTTAACGCCTAAAAAGTACAAAAAGAAACGTAACCTCATTGTACGCTTGTGTCAGATACTAATACAATCCCTTTTACCTACACAATTGATAACGCTCACATGGTGCTATGCTGGTACCTCGGAGAGTACCTAAAACCACCCCTAGGTTAGTGCGCCAAGGCACTAACTGCCTTAAACAGGATTAAAATGACAACTGGGTGCGGAACCATTTCCCATGCCCACTTTACTCTTTTACCACAGATAACCACTACCAATCTGCAACAACCGCGTAAATCCTGTACACTGAGACAGTAATAATCTCAAATAATTCTAACATAACAACCCTACGATGAAATTAGGTTTTCTTTATTATACAAGCAATGGATAATCAATAAATTTGTCACAAGCATACAATAAAGATAGTGTAATGTTATTTGGCCACCCTAATGTAGTATCAGTTCTTGAAATCTTCTCATAATATATTCCGAATGGCCAAATAACAGCACACTAACTTTATTGTACGCTTATAACACAATAATCCGTAGTATTATACTATCTCTATACAAAACATTAATTATTGATTCTTTCTTGCTTTACTTCGTTGAAATTCATATACATTAGTAAGTAAATATTCGTTAAACTTGACGCTACGTGGCATCAGTGGCGCAACAAGTATATAATAATGAGGTTATGTTTCTATTTACTCTCCAAACGATCTCATGCTACATTTAATAAAATTAAAAAATACCCTATCAAGTACCAAAAGCAACAACAAATTTTGCAAGTAAAGTATGTTTTGTAGACGCCTAATCGATCAAAATTGGTTTCTTACTTACATACAAAATAAGATAAACACAGTTATATTTCTTTCATAAATATGAAGATGTCGCTCTAAGCTTTATAATTGTCTACCCAATATTTTATTCACTTCTTAGATAATATATAATACTTTTCTATTCGATACAAAATCATTGTTTCTAATAATAAAATTGCTTACATTATTAACTTTTCCACTTTGAACCAACACTTTTAAATCTAAGAGAAATGAGAGAATGTAGTTGCAATGAACGTTGTTATATAAAGGAAGCGGTACCGTCGGATTTGTCTGTGTCCGATAATGCAGGCAGTGTTGCCGTCGTTATAGAGTGGTCAGTAGATTAAAATAAAATAGTTTGTTGAAAAGGAATCACATGTAATTAGATAGTTGATCTGACGTTGCTTACGTTTTTGTACACTGTGTACAAAATAACGTTTTATTTTTTGAACTTGTGTGATGTATTTTACGCACATGAGGTCGTGGAGACACCCGTTAAAGAACTGTAAAACCCACAAGTTTTGTATACATTTTTATTGTTTATATAAAGTGAGCACATTTTAATTGATTTGATTGTATAACAAAATCCTTCCTCTGGAAATAAAAATTGAGGCTCTATGTTTAAATTGCTTGTGTTTTGCAACAGTTTAAGTAAGACCAAATAGTAATAAATTCACAATTGAAACAATTTTGGTTTTGAAAGTATATTATGCTTGCTTATTGCAATATAATGTAGCAATTACGTATGTATATTAAAAAATGGGTAAATTACGAAAAATAGACCAATAAATACTTTAAACTTTTATTCGCTCAATACAATTATTATCATTGTAGTCGCTGATATTGCATCCGCATAAACAAAAGTAAATCCCCAATGAAGATTTAGTAAGAAAAAGTAGGGACAATCTGACAACATCGCTTAATAAACGCTGCATTTCCAGACACAGACATGTCTGACGTTGTCGCCCCCTTAATATACCATTAGAACTACATTATTTCTTAGATATAAAAAACTAGTTCAAAGCTGTATATTGAAGAGAAAAATAGCATACATACAGGGTGTTGTTAAATCGTGGGGCCAAATTTATACTGTACAATAACAAGACCAAATAAGGCAAAACCCTTCCTCCGGAAATAAAAATTGAGGCTCTACCGTTAAATTAGTTGTGTTTTGCAACAGTTTAAGAAAGACCCAATAGTAATAAATTCACAATTGAAGCAATTTTGGTTTTAAAAGTAAATTATGCTTGCTTATTGCAATGTAATGTAGCAATTACGTATCTATATTAAAAAATGAGAAATTACGAAAAATAGACCAATAAATACCTTTAAACTTTTATTCGCTCAGTACAATTATTATCATTGTAGTCGCTGATATTGGATCCGCATAAACAAAAGTACATCCCCAATGAAGATTTACTAAGAAAAAATAGGGACAATCTGACAACATCGCTTAATAAACACTGCATTTCCAGACACAGACATGTCTGACGTTGTCCCCCCCTTAATATACCATTAGAACTACATTATTTCTTAGATATAAAAAACTAGTTCAAAGCTGTATATTGAAGAGAAAAATAGCGTACATACAGGGTGTTGTTAAATCATGGGGCCAAATTTCTACTGTACAATAACAAGACCGAATAAGGCAAAACCCTTCCTCCGGAAATAAAAATTGAGGCTCTACCGTTAAATTAGTTGTGTTTTGCAACAGTTTAAGAAAGAACAAATAGTAATAAATTCACAATTGAAGCAATTTTGGTTTTAAAAGTAAATTATGCTTGCTTATTGCAATGTAATGTAGCAATTACGTATCTATATTAAAAAATGAGAAATTACGAAAAATAGACCAATAAATACCTTTAAACTTTTATTCGCTCAGTACAATTATTATCATTGTAGTCGCTGATATTGGATCCGCATAAACAAAAGTACATCCCCAATGAAGATTTACTAAGAAAAAATAGGGACAATCTGACAACATCGCTTAATAAACACTGCATTTCCAGACACAGACATGTCTGACGTTGTCCCCCCCTTAATATACCATTAGAACTACATTATTTCTTAGATATAAAAAACTAGTTCAAAGCTGTATATTGAAGAGAAAAATAGCGTACATACAGGGTGTTGTTAAATCATGGGGCCAAATTTCTACTGTACAATAACAAGACCGAATAAGGCAAAACCCTTCCTCCGGAAATAAAAATTGAGGCTCTACCGTTAAATTAGTTGTGTTTTGCAACAGTTTAAGAAAGAACAAATAGTAATAAATTCACAATTGAAGCAATTTTGGTTTTAAAAGTAAATTATGCTTGCTTATTGCAATGTAATGTAGCAATTACGTATCTATATTAAAAAATGAGAAATTACGAAAAATAGACCAATAAATACCTTTAAACTTTTATTCGCTCAATACAATTATTATCATTGTAGTCGCTGATATTGGATCCGCATAAACAAAAGTACATCCCCAATGAAGATTTACTAAGAAAAAATAGGGACAATCTGACAACATCGCTTAATAAACGCTGCATTTCCAGACACAGACATGTCTGACGTTGTCGCCCCCTTAATATACCATTAGAACTACATTATTTCTTAGATATAAAAAACTAGTTCAAAGCTGTATATTGAAGAGAAAAGTAGCATACATACAGGGTGTTGTTAAATCATGGGGCCAAATTTCTACTGTATAATAACAAGACCAAATAAGGCAAAACAGCTCTAAAGAAAATGCTTTATTAAAAAGTTATAAGGGATATACTACCAAACTGACAGTTATAGTACATTTTCGTAATTCTTTCCTTCTGTGGAAATACATACCTCTGGAATGTTTCGGATACATATAAATGTGTCTTGAATGCGCTTCCAGACTCCAGAGTTTGACCTCAGTTTCAACCACTTGTTTATAAGCAATATTTTTATGTGGCTCTATAAATAATTATCGAACGGGGTTAAATCGGACGACTTAGGAGGCCATGCAGTTGGTTTATCGCGTCCATCCAACGCCGAAGGAATTCACTGCTTCAAACATTAAATAAAACCTCCTAACTTACCAAAGCATTTTCGCGCATATGTTCTAGGAACATTTTTGACCGACTGGTCCCCACAACTCACTGTACACATTTTGACCTCAGCTTTTAGGAATATTCTGTATATTGGAACAAATAATTTTATAGGAAAAAAATTATTATATTTCACAGAAAAAATTAAAACAATTGTATTTGCTAGATATCAAACTTTACACTAAAATTTTACACTGGCTAAAATTCTATATAGGTAATAGTAAATAATTTAAATAAGGATTTAAAAGTAAATGTATGAACTAAATCGATATTAAATTATATTTCATAACATTTCTCAAATTGAAAGAACTCCAAAAAAGAAATTTTTGGGTTTGGGTGTTCAATTTTTTAATAACTAGTAGCCCTTTTAATGTCCTTTATACCCGACGGCTTAAGTGAATGAAAACGTGAAGCAAATATTAATCAATACTCCTGGTTAATTACCCCTCGTAATTAATTTGTTATTTCGCTGTAATGCCAAACAATCTGCAATGTAAACGCTGAGACTTAAAGAGAAAATTTAATTATTGCAGTCGTTATAAACCTCCTTATATAACTGTCATAATTAGACCGGCTTTAAAGAAAATTAAAGAGCTCAGACTGGAATTTCTAGTGACTGATTTTCTAATCTGTGAATTGGTAGTCCAATTAGTGACGTAAAATTGCGAAGAAAATTACTAGCATAAGTAGATTAAAGGACAAATAAAACACGTGATTTAATTTCTTTTCCCACATACGGAAACGTGTAATTATTTTTAAATGTCCTAGTTGTCCGGGATATTTATGGAAATATAATTTACGCCACATTAATGCAGTTTATGTGCTCCATTATTCATAATGTGCCACATGTTCGTATTACAATTTTCAGTTCCCACACCTCCAACGCAATTAAGAAACAATTTAAGCTCCAATTATTTTCTCATTAACAGTATTTGGATTACCTTAGGATACTTGCTCTGCTTTACCAACGTCTTCATACAGCTAACAATTCTATTTTTGCAAATCATTATTATAATTAATAGGTAGCCATTCACGAACATCTGAACTTTAAATGTGTTACATTCAAAATCATTAAAATATTGTTAACGCATATTCTTTGTAATTCTGTCCTTCGCTCAAATTATTTTCTAATGAAAACAAACTGAATAAATTTTATTATAAAAATTGTAAGCTTCGTAATTATCAATCAGTCAGGTTCTGGAAAACATTTTCTAAATTTTCCATTATGCTTTTTCCACGCTCTACTTCCTGCAAAAATAAATACAATTTGCATGTCCCCGAAACTATTCAACGTATTCAAGAAAATTCCTATTAACGTTGCATGAATGAAAAACGAGCTGCAAAGTGTCAACTGAAACCACCACATTAAAAGGTTTAAAGGAAACACTTTTGATGTGATTCTGGAACGAGAAGAGGTACCTTTAGGTTACATAAAACCGTCACGGTTCGCGTTTAACAGAAATTTGCCTGAGTTTATGTAACGTTTGATGTTTTTCGTGACTTACTTTAACGAATTGAGTCTGTTTTATATTTGGCATCGTGCACAAATTGGTTTTTATGTAGGAATTAAACTTTATTGGCGTTATCGAGTTCTCAATCTTTCTAAAACCAACCAAATTCTCACCCGCCAGGCACAACGTTACTAAATTCGCTCTTTATATTATTACGGATCTTCGATCTACATGGTTGCTGTAATGTACAAAATAAAGCTTAACTACTGCACAAACACGGATTACTCTAAATATCTTTGATTTATTTAATGAGAGGCCTTCTGACAGTGTTTTACATAGATTCCCCAGACAATATATGTAGATGCAGCAACCGAATACTGTATGAGTTATAACATTTTTGGTAACTGTTGGTAAAAATGAAACGCGTATATACTATAATTTATTACATTTGCTACAACTATGTATTATTTAGTAACACAAAATATTTACTTCTAACTACCTAACTTAACATCCGTCAAGTGTATTCTTCTAAAGTCTTCTTCTAAAGAACAGCAGCATGCAATGTAAATAAAGATGGTCTTAATATGACTGCTGTTTAATAACATCAGTAGGGTCTGTTCGTATAAATTTGGCATTTAGGGTCCAAATATTGCTACATTGGTGTTTTTCCTTTATATCTAAAGAACACAACATTAAAGCTAAATATAGAAGTCCGTAATATAACTATTCCATAATACAAATTAACATCAGCAGGGTTTATTCTTACAAAATTTGGCATTTAGGGTCCAGATATCACTACAGTGACGTTTTCCTTTACATCTAAAGAACACAACATTCAATCTAAATATAGAAGTCCGTAATATAACTATTCCATAATACAAGTTAACATCAGCAGGGTTTATTCTTACAAAATTTGGCATTTAGGGTCCAGATATCACTACAGTGACGTTTTCCTTTACATTTAAAGAACACAACATTCAATCTAAATATAGAAGTTCGTAATATAACTATTCCATAATACAACTTAACATCAGCAGGGTTTATTCTTACAAAATTTGGCATTTAGGGTCCACATATCACTACAGTGGCGTTTTTCTTTACATCTAAAGAACACAACATTCAATCTAAATATAGAAGTCCGTAATATAACTATTCCATAATACAAGTTAACATCAGCAGGGTTTATTCTTACAAAATTTGGCATTTAGGGTCCAGATATCGCTACATTGGCGTTTTTCCTTTACATGTCAAGACCACAACATTCAATCTAAATATAGAAGTCCGTAATATAACTATTCCATAATACAACTTAACATCAGCAGGGTTTATTCTTACAAAATTTGGAATTTAGGGTCCAGATATCGCTACATTGGCGTTTTTCCTTAACATCTCAAGAACACAACATTCTATCTAAATATAGAAGTCCGTAATATAACTATTCCATAATACAACTTAACATCAGCAGGGTTTATTCTTACAAAATTTGGCATTTAGGGTCCAGATATCACTACAGTGGCGTTTGCCTTTACATCTAAAGCACACAACATTCAATCTAAATATAGAAGTTAGTAATATAACTATTACATAATATATCATACATCAATAGGGTTCATGCTTGCAAAATTTGGCATTTAGGGTCCAGATATGTCTACATTGGCGTTTTTCCTTTACATCTCAAGAACACAACATTCAATCTAAATATAGAAGTCCGTAATATAACAATTACATAATATAACTTAACATCAGTTGGGTTTATTCGTATAAATTTGATATTTAAGATCCAGGTATCACTACGATGGAATTTTCCAGCTGCATTCAATGTAAATAAAGCTGGTCTTAATATGACTGCTGTTTAATAATATCAGTAGGTTTGTTCGATTTTGCATTTAGGTCTAGCTATCACTACATTAACGTTTTGCGTTCATATTTTTCAAACAACAGCATTCAATCTAATTACAGAAATCCTGAATATGACTGTTGAGTAATATAACTTAACATCAGTAGGGTTTAATCGTATAAATTTGGCATTTAGGGTCCAGATATCGCTAAATTGTTTTTCCTTTATATCTAAACAACACAACATTCAATCTAAACATAGAAATCCATAATATGGCCACTGTGTAGTATACCTGAACATCTGTAGGATTTAGCCGCATAAATTTGGCGTTTAAGTCTAGTTATCATTGACATTTTTCATAAGTAAACAACAGCATTCAATCTAAATACAGAAAACCTTAATATGACTTTTGCATAATCTAACTTAACATCAGTAGGATTTATTCTATAAATTTGGCATTTGTGGTCTAGCTACCACTACATTAGAGTTTTGTCTTCACATCTGATTAACAACACCATTCAATCTGAATAAAGAAACCCCTAATATGACTGTTGTGTAATATAACGTAACATCAGTAGGGTTTATTCGTATAAGTTTGGCATTTAGGGTCTAGATATAACTACATTGAAGATATTCCTTTATATCTACCGAAGACAAAATTCAATCTAAACATAAAAATCCATAATATGACGTCTGCGTGATATAACAGAACATCTGCAGGGTTTAATCGCATATATTTGGCATTTAGGGTCTATTAACAGGCCATTGGCCTATACAAAGAGGAAGAAGAAGAAGGTCTAGCTATCACTACATTAGAGTTTTGCTTTCATATCTGACAAACAATAGCATTCAATCAAAATACAAAAATCCTTAGTATGACTGTTGCGTAATATAACTTAACATCAGCAGGGTTTATTAGTATAAATTTGGCATGCAGTGTCTAACTATTACATTGGAATGTTGCCTTCATATCTTACGAACACAGAAATTAATAATAAATAAAGAAGTCCGTAATATTATTGCTACGTAATATAATTGAACATCCGCGGGATTTATTGGAATAAATTTGACATTTAGGATCTCGGTATCAGTACATTGGAATTTTTCCTTCATATGTAAGGAACAACAACATTCAATCTAGATAAAGTAGTCCCTAATATGAATGTCGCGTGCTATAATTAAACATCTGCAAGATTTATTCGTATAAATTTAACATTTAGGGTCTAGCTATCAGTACACTGGAGTTTTTCCTTCATATCTTATATAATAGTCCTCAATCTAAATACAAACGTTCGTAGTACGACTACTGCGTAATATAGCTTAACATACGCTGGGTTTATTTGTATAAATTTGGAATTTCGGGTCTAGCTATCACAACGCGCAACGTTGAAGCTTTTTCTTCAGATCTAGAGACCATAGCATACAATATTAATAAAGAGGTCCGGAATATGATCAGCGATTATATTAAATAATGCGAACTGCGCGTACCGTGTGCTTTATCTCGAATTTAAAGCATATTTTCAGAAGGCAGAACATAAAGACAAATCCGTCATTTATTGCAAAAATTTGGAAGTTAAGTTACAAACAATCAGTTATAAAAGGTTGGTCTAAATGTAGTTTGTATCCGCGCTTGTTAGTTTATAAACGTTATTGTAATATAAGTTGTAAACTTGAGTAAGGGTTTAGTAAGAAAATTAGTTATAGCAAAGTTTTAATATGTCCGCGCCTGAAAGATTCAAGTAGCATTATTCAACGTCGCTGCGCTTGTCAGTGCTTATTTTCTGCTTGCTATTTGAACTACAAAATATTCAGTCTCATTTCCGTATTATATCAGGTGAAGCAGACGCATAGGAATTTTCAATCACGGAGTATGTCAAAGTTTAATGTCAGGAGCGGCTCCTGAATGATGAATAAGCTGCCCATAGTTGTTTTGCTAGTAGAGGGTCGAAAAGGCGAGCTTGAGTAACTTCGAACAAAGACAAACTTAATCGGCGGAGGGTTATGTTTATAAGCAGATTAACTTGTGCTCTGTTGCTTAATTATACATTTATTAGGCTTAATTGCGATTTTTAGCGACACTGTGCTTCCCCAAATCCCCCATTTAATATTTAATCTTCTGTCTAAATACGTGTGCAGACGTGACTCTGTTAGCTGCCGCAAGTCCTCTTCCACGGGATTACTATCCGAGGCTGGAACTTAATTCCAGGTGCCGTAGTTTTCTATGCTTGGATTAATCTGTTTCTGTGGGTTGTCAGAAGAACTAGGATGTAGGTGTAGTTAAATCTCTCAGCGAAAAGGATTAATCACCGGGACATGTTTTCGTGCTTTAGTTGAATAGCTCGATATTAAATTCCTGGTCGCCGTTAAATATTCTGTTTTATCTTGGTACTGTGTTAGCATATTTTGCCAGAATATATAAAAGGGTTAGAAGGTGTTGGACGGCTTTCACTTAAACTTTCAATTAATGTAAATTTTGGAAATTTATTTAGGTATTTATAAGGAAGTATATCAACAAGGGAATAGATTATTAGCCGTAGAAATAAGAGAATAACATCGTCGTTAACCATTTAGGAGAAGATAGTACCGATGAACAAATGAGTAAATTAATACAAAATAACAATGTTTAAAGTACTGAAGTTAATATTTACAATGGAATATTATT
>JABXWE010103103.1:0-16294 GCA_014611495.1 Limonius californicus | reverse complement strand
TAGTCTGTAGCGTAAGTTGCCTTTTTGATGAATAAAACATTGTGAACTTTTTCCTGCGGAACTTTTTCCTGCGGAACCTTTTCCGCGCGGAACTTTTTCCGCGCGGCACTTTTTCCGCGGATCTTTTTCCGGCGGAACTTTTTCTTGCGGAACTTTTTCCTGGATCCCCCTGATATACAGACCCAACTAGTATATATTTCTAGTAATTTTAAAATTCTTGCCGCAGCATAACGAAATTAGAATCAGTAGGTTTGCCACTTAAAGGTTCAATACAAATACTCAATAATGTTAAGTCCTAGTTGCAATTATGTGATGGAAAAGTTGGGTGTGTTGTACAGAAAAAACTTCAGGATGTCATTAAAAGGAATTCAGGATTTCATGTGCTTGATGATTTGAGTAAAATTTATGCAAGGGAAAATATACCTTTACCTGAAGGTATTACTACCAATAATGCAGCAAATTTTTAAATTTGTACCGGTTACATCGTGCTATGTAGAACGGTCATTTTCTTTGTACAAGAATATTTTAATCGATAAGAGACATTCTCTTAATCCCGAAAATATTGAAAAAATTTGGTGTGTTACAGTCAAAGCAAAAGTGAGTTTGAATTTTAATGTTTAATGTAGGTAGGTACCTACTTGTGTTGCCAAATAAAAGTTTTTTAAATTTTTTGGTAATACTTTTTTATACCTAAATATAATTTTTTTTGCACCTAATTTGAAAAGTATTATACCTATTTTTAATTTTTTAGTACCTATAAACCTAACTATTTTTATGTTTTTTCACACCTAAAAATCCCAGCTCTAATGATCAGTGTAGTGTATGTGTGCTGTTAATCCTGTTTCCGTACGGTTTCGGTGGCAGTTTCCACCCATTCGAACTTGTACACTTTCTATTGTTAACCCTTCACTAGTACAGCTTTGAACTTCATAACAAGTTGCAATTTTAGAACTCTGTTAAGCTGTCAGTCTGTTTTCCGCATTTGTTGTATCACATTCGGAAACAATCGGAAAACCGGTTACACATTTGCGTACAGTTATACTTTGGATAATTGGCTCATATTTCGGATTATTCTCCTAGGACATTATCCTATGCGCCTATTTTGTATTGCTTATCGATTAAAGAAGGTTTAATGTCGTAAACGTCTAGATTTAGAATTTAAATTCAGAGGACAAGATTAAAATTGGGGATTATAAGATTGAATAGGAAAATTCCGAACTTAGTCTTAAATTTAGAAATCACATTCAAGAAGTGTTGTTTGAATATTTCATAGAAAAAGATGCAGAAATTCAGAGCTTTTGGGCTAAAATAATCTAAAAAGATGATCAATTAGTCATCGGAAGATTTCAGTCCTTTTTTGAAATGTTTATCGATTAAAAAAGGTTAATGTCGTAAACTTCTAGATTTAGAACTTAAATTCCGAGGACAAGATTAAATTCGGGGATAACAAGATTGAATGGAAAAATTTCGAAATTAGTCTCAAATTTCGAAATCACAATCAAGAAGTTTTGTTTGAAAATTTCAATAGGAAAGTAATGCAGAAATTCAGAGCTTTTGGGTCAAAATAATATAAAAAGGTGATGTCAGAAATTAATCATCGGAAGATTTCAGTCCTTTTTTGAAATGTTTATCGATTAAAAAAGTTTAATGTCGTAAAATTGTAGATTTAGAACTTAAATACCTAGGACAAAATTAACATCGGGGATTACAAGAGTGAATGGGAAAATTCCGAAATTAGCCTCAAATTTCGAAATCACAATCAAGAAGTTTCCTTTGAAAGCTTCATAGAAAACAAATGCAGAAATTCAGAACTTTTGGGCCAAAATAATCTGAAAAGGTGATGACAGAAATTTGGTGATTAATCATCGGAAGATTTCAGTCTAAATTCCAACTTCGGCTTCCAACAAATTCGGTTTTAATATTGTCAACTCTATGAGATTTACTTCTTGTTGTGAGATAAATGTCGAACACGGCGAGATTAAAGTGAAAACTTTAAAGCTCTAAGTCCTAAATTCCACAATTAAACTCGAAAATTCCGTAGAAAATTCGAGACTACTGTTCAAAATTCTGTGATAACATCGAAAACTCCACACGGGCCCCCGAAGTATTGTGAAACTATTGAAATTTTGCAGATTACATTCAGAATTGTGACTAGTCAAACCCTGAGATTAATTTCAAAAATTTCGAAACAGTTGTCAGAAATGTCGAAATTAGAGTTTCAGTTTCCCGATTAAAGTAAAATGTTCTGAGTTTATAGTTTGTTATTGCGAGGTTAGCATCCGAAAATACGAGAAAAAGTTGAAAATTCCCTGATTCCAAGTTGTAGGTTTTGAGATTAATGTCTAAACTTCCGTAACTAACGATATTTCCAAAACAAAGGTTAAAATTTCGCGATTAATACCAGCAATCCCGATATTAATGTTAGAAATTTCCTGATGAACATCAAAAATGCGGGAAGAGCGTCGGCAATTCTGAAAATGTACCATTATTTTAAATTTCGCTATTAGTCAAAAATCTGGAGATTAAATTCAAACATTCCAAAACTGTTAGCAGAAGAGCCGAAACTAAAGTTGAAATTTCACGACTAATGTTAAATTTATCGAGTTTAACGTCGAAGATTCCGGAAACTACGTCTGAAATCTCATTAAGAAAGTTCCAAGGTTAGAGATTACGGTAAAATTATATACGTACAGAAGACAATTTTGAATCGCGAATATACTATTCATATAAGAAATCCCGTTGGAAATCACAAGACTAACATCGAAAATCGTGCATAAATATCGAAATATCTGAGAATTACGTAACTAAAAATTTATGCAATTGAAGTGAATATTTCTGAAATTAATGACCGAAAGATTAATTAATTTCGGGACATCCAGCCGCACGAATTTTGACAGTAGATTGACTCTCGCATAACACCAAACAAAATCTTCTTTACTGGAGTAAATTATATATTGGAAATAAATTCCTGGAGATTTGCTTCCCTTCAACTATGGGAAAAGCTCCTGTGTGTAGTGACTCTCAAAGTGGAAAACGAATTTCCAATCGCAAAACGAATTAAAAGAAATAGTTCACTATTCACAATATACTTCCGGTAAGACCGACTATACACCACCCACCGACCTAATTACGGAAAACTGTCTTTTAGAATCTCCTTCCCCCCAGCTTTTGAAACTCCAATACGCACAGCGTTGACTTGACAGAAGTGTAACTTCAAAATAGTATAAAGCAGTAGAATCGCTAAATATGTAAAAAGGGTTGCCTTCTTTTAGGCGCAGAAATCGTTACAAACTAAGGTAGGAGTTTCGTCATTTAAGTCAATAATTTGAGTTAAATGTTGGAAATTCCGGGATTTACGTTTAAAACTGTGAGAAAAAGGTTGAAAATTCCAAGACGACAGTAAATTCGAGTTCTTGTCGTGAGAAAAATGTTGTAAATGGCGAGACTAAAGTTAAAACTGTAAAACTGTAAGTCGTATTTCGTAATTTCTAGATTAATCTCAGAAATGTTAGAAAGTTAAATGTTAGAAATTCTGTGATGAACAAGGAAAATTCCACAAGAGCGTCCGAAATACTGTGAAAATTTTGAAATTTAGGGGATTAAGTTCAAAGCTTTTGTGACTAGTCAAAATGCATAAGTTTGATTTCAAAAATTAAAATCTAAATAACACGATTAACGTCATATGTGTTCAATTGAATTTTGGTTTATTACGAAATTTGCGTCGATATTGCGAGAAAAAAGTTAAAAACTCCAAGATTCCAAGTTAGAGCTTTGAGAATATAGTCTAAAATTACGTAACCACAAAATTCGCGATCATTATCGGTAATCCTGAGATTAATGTAAAAAATTCCGTAATTCAAATAGAACATTCAGAGAGAGCTTTGGAAATTCTGAGAATATATCGAACCTACAAATATTAAGTTAGGCGTTTAGTATAGAAATTTGTAAAAAATCTTAAGATTAAATAGAAAAATTCCAAAACTGTTGTTGGAAGTGCTGAAACTAAAGTCGAAATTTCGCGATTGAGGTTAAACTTGTCGAGTTTAATGTCGGATATTTTGAAATTTACACCGTTTACGTTTTAGTAAAATTATGTAACTACAAACGAAAATTTCAGAATTAAAGTTTCATATTAGAAATTGCAAGGATAAAGTTGTAAATTTTGAAACTAATGTCGTAAATTATGCAAAAATGTTGAAGTTTTAGAGATGATAATTGAAGTTTCGTGATTAAAATGTCCTGGTATGAAGTCAAGAATTACGAAATTAGTATCGAAAATTATAAGATGTATTTCTGAGTTTTCGAGATTATTCGAGAATATTTCGTAATAGAAGTCAAAAGTCTCTAAGTGTAAGTGGAAAATTGTAAGATTAATGCAGGAAAGCTTCTAGAGGGAGTAGAAACTACCGTAAAATATTCAAATATGGTGGGAGTTTTTTGCGCTAAAATAATGAATAGAAGTAAATAAAATCAGAATAAATATCAAAAATTCCTTGATTAACTTCAAAATTTTGTTACGGGCCAATCGAGCTTTTCCGACGACCCGTAACCAGATAGATGGAAAAAGGCCTACAGCTTAGCGCAGAGGAGTAGGGGGAGTTCCTGAAAATCGCTTACGGGAGGAAATCTTTAGTTGTGTGCGGGGTAAGTCAAAATAAGTGGGAGCCACCTTCCAAAGCCAGCTGATTGTAGGTCCTCGTGGACGGCCGAGAAGCGAACAGCTTATGGGAATGGACCTTACCTTTATTGTGCCTCGTCCTATATATTTGGAGCTTGCAAAATTCTTACACAAACAAATACAGAGTACACAAAAATAAAAAAGGCAGTAACTTTTAAAACACATGTAATGAACTTATTGGAAACGACAGTACAGCGAAAATGACAGGCAAAGTACTTTGAACGTTCAAGAAAGGGGGAACTCGCCGCCCATGGCCAACGGTATTTAAAATCTGTTAATTCTGCGCGGTTAGTGGCGTCGAGTATACAGGAATCATACAGTACAAACGAAATTACTTGTTACAAATATTAGTACAAATAAAAGAAAACGATTTGCGACTGAAGGTCGCTTTTTGGTCCAACAAAACAAATTTTAATTAGGTCAACTTTTGCAAGTCGCGCGCAAGTTTCTTTTCGCCACACACATAAACTGGTCTGTTTTTACCTTAACTTCCGGTGGAGGCAAGCACAATTCCGGGAGGGTACAGGTACAATCGAGAAAGGGGTATTTTTCCGGTCCGCGAAAAATGTAGAAGGCGTAAGGAACCAGGCGGGGACGAAACGTAGGTAGGTACGCTCCTGGGGAAGTAGATTATTCCCAACAATCACCTTTTCACGGGTTCAAACGCTTTTAATCCGAATGAATCGAAGAAAAAAACAATCACCATTGATTGTTCTGTAATCAGGCTACACTGTTAAAACTGATATAGATCCTACTCAAGTTTGTCGAAATGATACTAATTGCCTAAAGCTATATTCGATACGATACTTAAATTAACATGTGCAGCGAAAAAATACCCGCTCTACATGAACGTTTGTCCCGGATCCAAGCTTGTTGCCCACTCGATTTATTTACGGCTCTTCCCTTAAGATGTAATTTGGAAAAAACCGGAGCCAGGAATGGTCGAAGCTTGACTGAAAAACGAAACGGGAATCTGCACATTCCCCCACAAACATTGCACCATATTTCGACATGTGATGAAATGTTCTAGAAAGAAAATTAACACGTGCGACTTTCGAGAAAACCTTCGGGAGGCTATATACTGACGCGGCTATAGGGGAATGCAGAGAAGTGTTTAAGGTCGAGCGCGAGGAAAACAACCTTCGATAATTTTGAGCCTGCAGAAGGGAACTGTTAACATAACTCAAACCCAGAAAGACAAAACAAAATAACGAAACGGTAACCCAAAATAAGACTGCAATTAAAATAACGTTATTAATTCTTACGAAGCGGCAAACAAATAACGGAATTAATTCATATAATGCGGCAAATTTTAAATGAACATAACAATTTTCGTAACAAATTGAAGTCAATAATTTGAGTTGTATGTAGAACACTCCCTGATTTACGTTTAAAATTGTGAGAAAAGGGTTGAAAATTCGATGTTGTAAATTTTGAAATCAACACTGAAAATTTCAAGGTTAATGTCGTCCGAGAAAATATCGAATAGTTTAATAAAATATGAATATTTTATTGGTTTCATGACAAAATCAAAAATGACACCACTGAATTCAAAAATTTCGAAATTGAGGGAATTATTTCCGCGGTGATAGCCATGGAGAGCTTAGAGAATTGCTATGAAATTCCATAATTGAAGCAGAAGCTTTCGAATTACAGTCGAAAATTCCAAATCTAAACTTGAAATTTTCCCGTAAAGTAAAAATTTCCCCAAATAAATTAAAAATTGCCGAAAAAAGTCAATAATTACTAGTTTACTAGTTTAGTCATACTCTTGTGAGTTACGCTTAAAAAAAATCGAAAATATAAAAATTTGAGTTGAGGTTTTTAGATTAATTTATAAAATGCGGAAATAATTCGGAAATTTCAAAATTCGGTACCTAAAGTAAAAAAATGACATTAATGCCGGAACTCCTTAGATTAAGGTTGAAAATCCCGATACTAATGTTACAAATCCCGAGATAAATGTTGGAAATTCGAGAAAACCTGGAACATTTCGAGACTGAAGCCAGAGGTTTTAATACTAAATTTTATTTCTTCCGTTATTGGATTTGGAAATTTCCACGTTAACGTTATAACATCAAAAACGGTAGCCAGTTTTGAATTAAAATAACTTCTACAATGAACTATAACAAAAAATTAATGTATCTTCTTCTAATTGAATACAATCTTCAAATTTTTCACTGCTGTACCATTGCTAGTAAAATATTTAATGAAAATATGCAGGATATTATATTTATAACTCAATATTGCATTTTCGCAACAAGCACCTTTAATAATTTTATTTTTTCTAACGTTCCACGTCTAGGAGATAAAATCTTCCATAACATAATAAGTGCCGAGGAACTTATAACGAATAATGCAGACATGGAAGTGCATTTTATAGCAGCCCATCCTCTCCGCTTGAGTGTTTAATGTTTATTGCGATCTATCTGTATAATGGAAATTCATTTTAAATCCACCCTTTCAGTTCCCGTAATAATAATTCCTGCTAGCGCTTAGAGCTTTCGTTGGTGTAATGGTTTATATTTTCGCAGTTTTCCTATTAAAGCCTCAATCAATCACAGCAACTGATCAATCATTACAGAATTATTTTCACTTTTTGCATAAACACAGTCGCAGGTTTTTGCCGGAGGCATGAGGCGCCGTTTCGAAATTACCTATTTCTTTATGGAGAAAAATTCCGGCTGCGCTTATAAGCGTGTAATCCCGAATAAAAAAATCGAGTAGGTAAATAGAATATCAATTTTCTTTGGTGTTTGGGCAGCTTAACCTCTGGAATTTTATTAGTTTTGAAAGGCATATAAAAAGGCAATATCTTGAGGGAATCTCCAAGCGCAAAAAATATTGTCCGCGCGCTATAAAACTTAGAGCGCAGCTAAAGTTAATGCTCTGTAAAGTGAAATTTGAATATGAATGCGGACAACGGCGCTGCACGAACAACATTTCAAGAGGTGCACATTCTTTGGTGTCAAAGGGATCCTCTCTTGATACGCTAGAAATCCCCGCATAATTTGCGATAGTATTATAAATTCCGAGTGTGTAGGTGTAATCAATAAGGTGTTGGTCACGTTCTCCTTTAAGAGTTAGTTTAATGAGCATTTTGGGAGCGCTTCTTTTCTACAACACCGGCTACGACAAGGGGTTCAACGAATGATTATTCTGTGTGACTGCACTAGCGAATAGCATTTTTATTGACGTCGTTATTAACGAACCCATTGTCATAATTTGCCGGAAGATGGAGTCATTAAACTATGGAAAACAATGTGAAAGAACGACATAGTAATAAAATAAAATTTACTGAAAATAAAATATTTAAAGCACAGTTAAGTTCAGTTATGTCCGACTATTCTAGTTTCCGTAACAGTTCAGAAACATCTAATGTATATGTTAAATTCCAATTGTCTTAAACTTCCGTGCCAATAGAGCAGATTTTGTGAAGATACATCACGCGACCCATATAAATATTAGACAATAGCAAAAATCAGCAAATATATAGGATATCATTTTTTTTAAATTTGATTTGAACAGTGATTTTAGATATCCCGAAAGTTCACACACATGTATATGTTCTCGCATCCTATTCGGGAAAAATCATATTAAAGCCGCTGTTATAAACATTTTATTAATGAAAATTATGGTAAAACCGTTCCCAGGAACACTCTCGACCCCCAAAGGATGAATATTAGTATAATATATCTTTCCAAATTGGTTAGTACAATGCTATTCATAAAATGATGTTGAAACCGCCCACAGGAAAATTATATCCCGGAACACGCTTTCTACCCCTAAACGATAAAAATTTGTATAATTTGAATAAATGTATCCTATTCAGTACAGTCATGCTAAAATCACATCCATGAGCATCTTCTCCACAAAAAAATATTAAAACCACTAGAAGGAAAATGAAATCCCCTGACAAACACTTTCCACCCTCTAAACAATTAAATTAAATTTTAAATAATATTACTGTACTCTATTTTGTACATTCATGTTAAAGCCACTATTACGAGCATTCTATTTAGAAAAATTATATGAAAATTATTTTTAGGAAAACATTTTCTGGAAAACCCATGTCACTACCTAAACAATGAAAACTGGTATAAAATATTCGCCCATTGTATTTAGTAAAATCGTGTTACAAACATCCACTTCAGAAAAATGATGTTAAAACCACTCTGGAATCTTATATTTTCCTGAAAACGTTTTTACTCCTAAACAGTGTATCCTGTCCAACACAATATTACAACTACTCTCACGAGCGATCTTTTCAGAAAAATTATGTGAAAACCGTTCTCAGGAAAATTAAACACTTACCATCCCCTAAACAATGAAAGCATATATTTCCGGATCCACTGCAGTACAGTTATGTTAAAGTTACCCCTATGAGCATCCTATTCAGAAAATGGTGTTAAAATCACCTTAAGATAAGTGGACGCGACTGCCTCCCTGGACTTTCCCATACTGGAAACTGTTCATATCATCTTTATTCAACAGTAGAGTTATTTTCCTGAAAACGGTTGTTCAAGCGCTATCCTAAAACCTTGCCTCGTAACGAATAGACTTACAAGGCTTGTAAGAAGTCCCGCCAAATATCTGCGGTGCCCCTTAATTTCCTTTTAATATGCAACCAGGCATACTTCATTCTCTACTATATACGTGATATTGTGACTGCAAATTGAGTTTGCTGTGATTTTATAACAGACAGACATTTTTTAAAAACCACTTTTTTAGATTCCTAGAGACCCAAAACGGATATTTCCGTTAAAATCACGATTTCGAAAATTAAGTATTAAATACAAAATTTTGATAAATAATTTATAACTTGTTGTTGTAATACCGGTTAAAGAAATGAATGTAGCGCGACAGTATGGCAATGGTTCTGAACCAAAGTGCGCAGGGCTGTCCGTACCGCTAGGCCGTCGCGCGGTCTAACTAGTACCGATCGCTATTGCTACCCTGGAAATTATATTTTGTAGGGCATAAAAAATCGATTTTTTTATTTTTGCGGAAAAAGATTCTTTGACGCAAACAAATAACAACCGTTAGAATAAAAAAATATTTTTCTAAAAAAGAGGGGGGAGGGGGCCGGTGCGCTTACATATATCCACGAGTGTAATATTTCTTTGCATATTCATATGCTCCATTACGTACTGAGCGATTCAGTGAAAACCCCAGCTTCCTATCTTTTTTCGTTTATTAATTAAAGGAGTTTGAAGTTTCAAACTTCCAAGCTTCGTAGAGGGCGCCACAGGAAAATTACGGAGTTCTTCAAAAAATATATCGATAGCCCCTTGCGAGGTCTGTCGACATATGAAGTTTAAAAAAATTCCTTGTAGCAGTTTTTGAGAAATAATTTTTTGAAAATTTCCAAAATTTTGAAAATTCGTAATTTAGGCCCCTTATAATTTTTCAAAAAACTTTTTATATCACCTCATTTTACCCTTCATATACTATTCAGAAAATAAAAATCATTTGAATCGATTCATCCGTTTTCGAGTAATTGGGCGTTAAACTCAAAATTTTCAAAAAATCATAGCGCCCTTCATTTTAAAGCTAGCGAGTTCGGCAAAAAACTAACAGATTTGTCTTATGACCCTCTATCGTTATCCGCGATAAAAGTTTCAAAATTGTAATCACGAAAAAAGTGATACCAAAAAAACTTGCGTAACTTCCGCTTCCGGTTTCGGATTTTTTTGAAAAGCTTATTTTTTCGATGAATTTTCGATACACCCCCGCATTCCAAAGCGCATCAAAATCTGAGGAATACTTTCGGCTGTAGGAGCGTCACATACGTACGTACATACGTACGTACATACGTACATACGTACATACCCACCCACAGACAGACATTTTTTAAAAACCACTTTTTTGGGTTCCTAGAGACCCAAAACGGATATTTCGGTTAAAATCTCGATTTCGAAAATTTTCATGAATTCAATACTTACCCTATACCTATAAGGTATGGGAAAGTAAAAAGGTATGTCCCATGGGGAACACAGTTCATCTTCTAAGCAATGACAATTTGTATAATAAATTTCCGCATCCTACTGAATACAAATTTGTTAAAAGCACCCCATGAGCATTCTATTCAAAAAGTGATGTTGAAACTACCTTGAGGAAAAAGTAATTATCTAAGAAACACTCTCCGCCCTCTAAATACTAAAAACATGTATAATATATTTTCTGATCCATTGCAGTACAGTTGTGTTGAAGATACCCCTATGAGCATCCTATGTAGAAAATGATGTTAAAATCACCCCGGGAAAAGTTTTATCCCATAGAAAACGCTGTTCATCTTCTAAGCAATGACAATTTGTACAATAAATTTCTGCAACCTATTTAATGCAATTATCTTAAAACCACCCCATGAACATCTTATTCAAAAAGTGATGTAAAACCATCTCGAGGACAATTAAATTCTCTAGGAAACACTTTCCACCACCTAAATAATAAAAACATGTATCATATATTTCTGGATTTAATGCAGTACAATTATATTAAAACCACCCTCATGAGCATTTTATTCAGAAAATAATGTTAAAACCAGCCCGAGGAAAATTAAATTACCTGATAAAACACTTTTCACACTCCAAACAATGAATATTTGTGTAATTTTATTTCTGCACCTCATTCCGTACAGTCATTTTTAAATCACCCCTATGAGAATTCAACTCAGATAAATTATGTTAAAACCACTATGTGTAAAATTATATCACAAATCCTATTTAGTACAATTCAGCCCCTTGAGCATCCTAATCAAAAAGGATGTTTAAACCAATCTTATAGGAAAATTATATCCTGGAAAACTTTGCTACCGCTAAACAACGAAAATGATGATAATGCTATCGCCATGAGGATTCCATTCAGAAAATTGTGTTCTGTTACCACCCTATTAGAATGAATATTTGTGTAGTATACTCTCGCATACGATTTTGTACGATCATGTTAAAACCATCCCTTTTAGCAGCATCCTATTTAGAAAATGATTTTAGCACCACCCTAAAGAAAATTAAATTTTCTGGGAAACACTTTCTGCCCCCTGAACGATGAAAATTTTTAGAATATAGTCCTGTATTCTATTCGCTACAATTGTAGTTAAACCACACTCCTGAGCATCTTATTCAGAAAATGACGTTAAAACCAATCTGAGAAAACTTAAATCCTTTGGGAAACTGTTTCCACCCTCTTAATTATGAGAATTTGAGTAATATATTCATATACTCTATGAACATTCGATTCAGAAACATTCTGATGAAAATTATATCTCATGCAAAACATTATCTACTCTTAAATAATGAAAACTTGAATTAATATATCCCCGCATCCTATTCAGTAAAATCATGTTAAAAACCCTCACGACAATTCTGTTCAGAAAAATGATATTAAAGCCACTCTGGAAAGTTATATCTTTCGGAAATAATTTTCTACCCCTAAGTAACGAAAATTTGTATAATTCATTTCTACATCCTGATCAGCGCAGATATATTAAATTCATTCCCACTGGCATTATATTCAGAACATTTATGTGGAAACCATTTTCATGATCCCATCAACAATGAAAATTTGTATACTATATTTCCGCAGCACAAAATCTCAGAACTCCTTGATTTCTTCGCGCTTAAAAATATTCCACTCGGCTATCTAAAAATCGCATCTTGCCTCGACCTCTCGTCGGATCATAGCCCGATAATGGCAACTATGAGTACCTCTCTCCTAAAAATAACTAAACCTCGTTCCTTGAAAAATCGCAAAACTAACTGGGCCTACTTCAAAGATATAATAGAAGACCAACTATCTACCAATAGTAGATATGAAAACAGCGGTTCTGGACCACTGCTCTTATGGGAAATCCCATGTTAAATTTCGTTTTGTATCAGGTCTTTTTTGTGGGGTGTTTGTAATGAGTGCGAGAGAGAGGTACTTCGGATGGTTGATGGTGTGAGAGAGAGGTCCTTCGGATGGTCTGTGTGAAGTGGTTCTTTGTGCAGAGAGATGTGGTGGGGGTATTGTCAATGACCAGAAGGTGTAGTGGAGGTGTAAGAAGAAGGGTAATAAGTTGGCAGAGAGAGAGAGAGAGAGAGAGAGAGAGAGTCGATGGGTATGTGTATGCAACCCGCCGTACTTTTTTATAAATACGTGGGGATTCGACCCGTGGTCCGTTGTATTACGAAGCAGAGATGATTTGCTCGCAGCCACCGAGGCTAGTTGCTATAGGAGTGTAGTAAGTGGTATATATGTGCGCCCCTGAAAACGTCGCGAGAGTATGCAGCATGGATGTAGCAATGTGATATTTGCTATCCCCGCTCCCCGCGCCGGATAGCTTGCTTAAGCTGGCGGTGAATTGATGATTAATTAAACTATTACCTAATATAATAATAATAATGTAATAGTAGCCAAAAGAATAATAACCAAGTAGGGGTACGACGAGGGGGATTGTGGTGCGAGGGGGGTGTGTATATTTTATGTATGTTGTAGAGGGATGCATATGACGACAGTGGGTTGGAGGGGGTGTTTTTTCGTTTATTTTCCCCAAATTTCCACCCGTTTCGGAGATATTTGACATTTTAAGGATTTTTAAGGTGGTTTGGACTTAGAAAAATTTGCAATAAAATTAAAGAACTATAGTAACTAGTATAGGTACAATAGGGGTTGGGGGTGGTGAGAGTGGGGTGTGTACTATATATATGTTGTAGAGGGATGCATATGACGACAGGGGGTTGGAGGGGGTGTTTTTTCGTTTATTTTCCCCAAATTTCCACCCGTTTCGGAGATATTTGACATTTTAAGGATTTTTAAGGTTTGGACTTAGAAAAATTTGAAAGTTTGAAACTGAATACAAATTTATTAAGTTTGCTGCTGCTGGACCTGGGGGAGTCTTCTTTGGTGGTAATCTCAGGTGCTGTCGGCGTTGTCGGCACGTGCTAGCGAGGCGAGGCGAAGACAGCAGCAACTGGTTGTTTTCCCACAGGCCGCAGAAGGTCAAGCATGCGTCAGCTTGTTTGTTCTCGCGGTGGCGGTTCGGTTATGAGATCATCGGCTTGCATCGACGCAAACACATGTTGCTATCGTGTTTGGTATAGACAGAAAAATAATTCGCTTGCGCGTGCAAAATAAAACAAACAATTTGAAATTTAAAGCAAATATAATAAAAAAGAAACCTCCGATCACTGCTGCTGCTGCAGAGGTACGTTATAATGTCCCCAAGGTAACGAGCTTATGCCATCAGGATAGGTAGATACCTAATGATGTTTGGATCGAATTGTGCTATGTGTGGCATAAAAAATTGTGTTGTGAAATAAAGAGTCGTAATAGGTTTGAAATTTTTATACGTTTGCTTAATGCGGTTCTACCAACACCTTTAGCTTTTTTGATGACGCAATCATTATTGTCATACACACTAAAGTAGTCGTCGTCGAGGTTAGGTTCATAATTGGGCGAGAGAGAGAGAGGTACTTCGGCGGGAGGCTGTTTGCGAGCCGCTATCCCCGCTCCCCGCGACGGATAGCTTATTAACAAACAAAAATGTCAGTATTGAGGATTCGAACCCAGGACCTTGCATGTTGAAGCCTGTCGGCCTAGACGACTCCGCAACACTGACATGTTTTGAAAGTCACGTAGAAGTGAGGCTATTTGAATGACGTGGAGTACCAACCTGACAGACAAACAGATCTGTAAGAAGTTACGTATTATTAAACTATTAGAATGTAATGCGTCGAGGTTAACGCGTATTTGTACCTGATTCCTTGTCCCTTTGTAGCAAAAAATCTTTTTAAAAGCTTCTTGTTTTTTTGCTTGTTACTACACACCAAACAAATTGTACGATAATTATGATCATCGTTTCATTAATTATTGTTATTAATATTAATGAGTCTAAAATTTGCGGATTATAGCACAACCAGCATCTTACACCGCAAATCTGACATGTTTGCAGAACTGCGTATTATTAAGCAATTTCAAAGACTGCGCTCTCTCCCTCTCTCTCTCTCTCTCTCTCTCGCACTTATCAAACTTACAAAAATATCAAGATTGTAGAAAGTGGTACGAACTTCTAGAGAGTAAGGCCTCGATATGTGTAATGCACACAGTTTTAACTGTTTCTTTATCTATTTCTGCTTGAGTTAAATACACTTGACAAAATTTAATTAGATCGAAAGAACATGAAGTATATGTAATTCAAAAGAAAAGTAACCCTTAGTTCTTAAGATAAGTGTTAAATACATAACACCGAATACCGTGTCATCTGGATTTCACAGTCAAATAGCTTAAACATCGTCTTTCCGTTTCAACAGTAATACTAATATGCTAATGATGGTAAGCAAATGATGGTAAATAAATATACTAAAGAATAATAATTCATACATTTATTAAACATAAACAATGGGAATGGCTGAACTAGCGAGAGAGATCACACCATAGCACAACTATTGAGAGAGAACGGTGGTGTACGCGGACCATGCAAATTTTAGGCTGACCGAGCACATGTAACAGTTTGAGTGTGCAGTGTTAATAAATGTAACTAGGAGAAATCTTGCAGACCGCGAAGAGGGTTTCGCAGCATATAGGAGAGGAACAAGGCTCATCAGTTGGAAGCGTGTCACTATTTAGATATTTACATCCCGCTGAGAACTACCCTGAAAGAATGGTGCTGTGCTTCAATATTGTGAAATATTGTTAGCGGAAATTTGCTACTAAATTATCAGAGAATATTGATGGTCAAGTGCTGAGTCCTGTTATAAGTTGAGTAGATTGCAGTGTTTGGAGCATATGGACTTAAACGATTTTTTACGAACATTAAAAGTTTCCTTCAGGCCTTCAGACACTACAATCTAAAACTGTTACATACACACACAGTAAGTCCAAAATTCACATTTGTGCAAACACCTCCATTCTCTCTCAGCAGTTGCACTATGGTGGAATCGCTCCGTGAAATGTAGTTAAGGTAAATATACTCGTACAGCGGCTAGTATATCTGTGCGACGTATGGCACACCTGCTCAGCACTCGCATGCAGTTCTGACAGGTACATATATGACTACATGGCAAAATATGTGGGTTTCCACCAGAAGATCTCCCAGCCTCCAATGCGGACTACGTAGAGCAGGGATATGGGGTGGCAGGGGTGCAAAAGGAGCAGTACTATGAAATTGTTACGTGCCTCTCCCGCACGTTGAACAAACCCAAATTACTACTAAAGGGTGGAAATAGGCAGAGTGCACAGAAGGGGCACCGGATGTAAGCGTCTGCCATGTCATGATCTTCCTTATGGAAAACCCCCTCCTTGGCTAGGGCCACGGGGTTGACATCAATGTTAGCAGACCAACGTGCAAATGACATAATGCGTGCATATTCGGTATACATACTTGTAAAGATGTCAGTGGATGCTACGCCCCAGGCGGTAATCTCTGATGCCATGATGGTGGTTTGCTGGAGTCGTGCCTACTAATATACTGGGCGGCTCCTCCTTCCCAAGTGTTTGTTTGTTAGCAACACACAGGTGAGGCAATGGCGTCAGCATCCTTTCTCCTATTTGAAAGTCACACCAGAATCCAGAAGTATTGCATTAGTCACTTGTTGTTGTTGTTATGCATGCAAAAGGTCAACGAGGCAATAACGTCAG
>JABXWE010103102.1:0-15622 GCA_014611495.1 Limonius californicus | reverse complement strand
CATCCGCAGCTGTAGCACTTCTATTTTCATCGGATTCTTTTGGAATTACTTCGTCATGTAGTTCACCACTGTGCTGAAGGCCTGAGATTAATTCCAGAGCAGTTGGAGTCTTTTCTGATGCACCTACCGGTTCAACTTCCGCAGCTGTAGTACTTTTATTTTCATCGGATTCTTTTCGAATTGCCTGCTCATGTAATTCACCACTGTGCTGGATGCCTGAAATTGATTCCAAAGCAGTTGGAATTTTTTCTGGTGGAGCTACCGGTTCAACATCCGCAGCTCTAGCACTTCTATTTTCATGGGATTCTTTTGGAATTACTTCATGATGTAGTTCACCACTGTGCTGAAGGCCTGAGATTGATTCCAAAGCATTTGGAGTTTTTTCTAGTGTTTCTAGCGATTCATCAACTGCAGTGGTAGCACTTTTATTTTCAACTGATTCTTTTGGAATTACTTGGTCATGTAATTCACCACTGTGCTGAAGACCTGAGATTGATTCCAAAGCAGTTGGAGTTTTTTCTGGTGTAACTACGGATTTAACATCCTCAGCTTTAGCACTTTTGGTTTTATCGGATTCTTTTGAAATTACTTCGTCATGTAGTTCACCACTGTGTTGAAGGCCTGAGATTGATTCCAAAACAGTTGGAGTTTTTTCTACTGTTTCTAGCAATTCATCAACTGCAGTGGTAGCACTTTTATTTTCAACTGGTTCTTTTGGAATTACTTGGTCATGTGATTCACCACTGTGCTGAAGACCTGAAATTGACTCCAAAGCAGTTGGGCATTTTCGTAATTTAGCGATCGCTTCAACATCCGCAGCTGTAGCACTTCTATTTTCATCGGATTCCTTTGAAATTACTTGGTCATGTAGTTCACCACCGTGCTGAAAACCTGATATTGATTCCAAAACAGTTGGAGTTTTTTCTAGTGAAGCTACCCTTTCAACATCCGCAGCTTTAGCACTTTTATTTTCACCGGATTCTTTTGGAATTACCTGGTCATGTAATTCACCACTGTGCTGAAGGCCTGAGATTGATTCCAAAGCAGTTGGACTTTTTCCTGAAGTAGCTACCGGTTCAACATCCGTAGCTTTAGCATTTTTATTTTCATCAGATTCTTTTGGAATTACTTGGTCATGTAGTTCACCACTGTGCTGAAGGCCTGATATTGATTCCAAAGCAGTTGGAGTTTTTTCTGATGTAACTACCGATTTAACATCCGCAGCTTTAGCACTTCTGTTTTCATCGGATTCTTTTGGAATTAGTTGGTCATGTAATTCACCACTGTGCTGAAGGCCTGAGATTGATTCCAAAGCAGTTGGAGTTTTTCCTGATGTAGCTGCCGGTTCAACATCCGCAGCTTTAACACTTTTATTTTCATCGGATTCTTTTGGAATTACTTGGTCATGTAGTTCACTACTGTGCTGAAGGCCTGATATTGATTCCAAAGTAGTTGGAGTTTTTTCTGGTGTTGTTAGCGATTCATCAACGGCAGTGATAGCATTTTTATTTTCTTCGGGTTGATTTGGAATCACTTGATCGTGTAGTTCGCCACTGTGTTGAAGTTTTGATGTTGAACCCAGACGAACTGGAGTTTTTGTGTCAGTAGTATCAGGTGCTGTTAAAGATTTTTGCAATTCATTATCTTCTATCACTTCTTCTTCAGGCATTTCCTTATTGTCTAAACTAGTTCCTTCGACACTCCCCGTTGTTGATCCTTCCGAAACTGCAGTTTGCGCATGTAGTAGGTGCAGTTTATTATTTTCTATATGTCCAGAAACCTTGGGTTGTTGCAAAGTTACATCTATCGTTTTTTCTTTGGCTTCTTCGTGACTTATTTTTTTTGCGTAAGGATATTCTACTTTCGAAACGTCTTGTTCCGTATCTTCAGTTCTATCTTTTATGACTTTTTCGTCCTCTTTTGAATGTTCAGACTTCTTATCAAGTCTTTCTAATTCTGTTGACAAATGCGTACTGCCTACTCCTTGTTCTCCTTCTAGTTCTTTCGAAGCATTTCTTATTTCCTGTTTAAGCTTATAGGGGTTGTAACTAGACGTGAAGTTGTTCAACTTAATTTCTTCTTCAACTTGTTGCAATTCTTTTCGAAGAACTGATGAATCGTATTTGGTTAAAGATAAGTCTTTAAAATCATCTTCATCCTTTGATGAGGTTACAGTCTCTCCTGTTTCTGAATCTTCGTGCAAAGCTTCTGTTTTATTCTCATCAGTTTGTTCCGCAGCTGAAATAGATTCAGCTGGACTCTTTTCACCAGTTGTAGCTAAAACAGGAACAACTAAAGTTGTTGGGACGTAAAAATCATCTGAGGTCGTTTGAAACCCTTTAAGAATTTTTGGAGGAGTCACTGTTAACCGACCATCTTTAATACCTGTTGTACTTTCTTCAATGCTCGGGCTCTTAAGAATAAATTTCTCCTGAAGGTCGTCGTTAACGTTCTCATTTTTGTCTTTTGAATGGTGTTTGAAACTCTCTTCCGTAGGGATTACAGTATCATGAACTTCGCCGCTGTGTTGAAGACCAAGAACTTCGACTGGGGGATTTGACTGATGTTTGGAATTCTCTTCCGAAATTGCTGTGGGAATTGCAGTATCATGAGTTTCACCGCTATGTTGAAGACCAAGGCCTTTAACTAGAGGGGTTGGTTGATCTTTGAAACTGTCGTCAGAGATTTCTGTAGGAATTACAGTATCATGAGTTTCGCCTCTGTTCTGAAGATCACGAACTTCAACTGGGGACTTTGATTGATCTTTGGAGCTCTGTTCGGAGGTTTTGGTAGGGATTACCGTATCATGAATTTCACCACTGTGCTGAAGACCAAGAGCTTTGATTGGAGACTTCGACTGATCTTTAAAACTTTCTTCGGGGGTTTCTGTGGGAATTATAGCATCATAAATTTCACTGCTGTGTTGAAGACCAAAAGTTGAAACTGCTTGGGCCTTTCCAGTTTCGTTTGTATTTCTTGTATCTGAAGCTTCTTCAATGCTGTTTTTTACAGATTCTTCTTTTTTCCTTTTAAGTTTTTCTTGTCCGTTCTTTTTATCTTTTGCTTCCTTTGAGTCTCCACCTTGCATCTTTTTCTCAGCCGTTTTCTTTTTTAAGGAAGTATCACGGCTTGGTCTCTTTCTCTTTTCACTCTCTTCCGAAGAGCTCCGCTTACTATCCCTGTTGTTTTCCGAATCCGTTTTGTTCTTCCTGTCAGTAGACCTCCTAGAGAGGCTTTGCCTTTTTGTTAGCATTTTTAAGGCATCTTCCTGTACAGGTTCTAAATTATCGAACTTGCTTTTACTACCAGGAGTTTGTCTCCTGCTAGAAACGGGTTTTTTATTATCTTGTTTATCTTTAAGTTTCGCCTCCTTGTTGTTATTGTTTTCATGTTTAGGTGTACCACTTCTTTTTATTTTAGTCCCATTTTTCCTAGTGGGTGAAGCAGCGCGAATGCTTACCTGTCTAGATAGTTTAGTAGGAGTTCCATCTGACGATTTAGTAGAAGGTGTTTTGCCATTCAACAGGTGTTTTTCCACATTTCCCTTGCTAGCGTAAGTAATTGATTTAGTAGGGGCCTCTGCAAATAAAATTTAATTATGGAAATGTTGTTACTGAAAATTTTGAAAAAATCACTTACGCTGATAATTTCCATTATCGCGAAGTGCCAGCAATTGGGCAAAATGGTCCGAAGCAAAGTTATAAATATCCTTAGGTTTCTTTTGCAGAACTTCCTTCGTAAGTCCTGTCATTAATTCTTCAAGCCCCACGGGGACACTTAGTCTTTTGACCACATTACCTCCGTCTTGATCTTCCATACATGAAGTTACTTGCATCATTTTTGTTAAACTAATTATTGAAAAAAAAACTTTAGCAAGTTAAGAATTTAACGGATACAAGTTTAATTAGGTTTGCTATTCAATTTTACTTTATCGTGATGTATAGAAATAATTTTTAAAATTCAAAAACACTGACAAAATTTGGAAGTAGCGCGCTACATGTAGCTGCCTCATATAATATTTGCAAATTATTACAGGCACAGACTCCCTGAATCTTAGAAACATTTTAGAAGAAGTGACTATGAACAACAAAGTAAAGGAAAGCCCAGAGGTATTAATAATGCAATTTAATCCTGTACATCCGGCATTGGAATATTCACATATTCAATTTGGCCATTGCATTTGGTATCAGATACCTTGCTAACATTAGGAAGTTGGGCTACTTTTGCTAATTTGCTGTAAGATAGCTAGATACTCTAGAAAAAAGTATCTTAACTACAAATGTCATTAAATATCTTGCAAGTACCTTTTAAAAGTAGCTTTCGTAACACTATGTAATAATTACGAACCTTGCAGAATTCTGAGAAAAGTTTATAAATTATAATGGTAATGAAGTTTAGAAGCTTTTGAATGGAATTCTTAAAGGAACATATTATACATATTTTCACAACTTTTAAAATTTTTGAACCGTATATTTTGAAATACTATTTATTTGGTTTAAATGTGTAACAACGAAAGAATAGATCTCAAAACTATAAAAATGGACGATTCGCTAAAGTATTTCCAACAACTCTATGACGACCAAGGCGCTAGCCCCAGAAGCTGATCAGGAAACAGAGGAGCCTATATAAGAGAAGAATAATCAGAGATAATAGAAGAAGATCAAATACGAAATTCAGTGAAAAAATTAAAGAACTGGAAAACACCTGGCGAAGACGGAATACACAATCAGTTTATTAAATACGGAGGAGAATGTTTACTACGGCAACTAATACTGCTTTTCAACAAAATAATAAAACACTTAAAAGTACCCGGGGAATGGAAGTACAGCATTACCATCCCGAAATTCAAAAAAGGCGATAAGGAAGACTCCTCTAATTGAAATGAGCTCCATAAGCGAAAAGCAACAAGGGTTTAGAAGAAACAAGTCAACAGTAGATGCAATTTTCGCATTGCCAAAAAAATTACATAAAAGCACTGGAATACAACACATTAGCCTTCATATACTGCATAGACTTCATGAAGGCGTTCGACCGAATACACGTACAAGATGTACTCCAAATACTTTCAGAAAAGACAAGAGAAAAGACACATCCAGAGAATACATCAAAAACATTCAAGAATTGAATGTCAACAACTCCACTAAACTAGTCGAGAACAAACTAATAAGTAAAGAAGTAAATACCACCACATTCAATACTGTAGTGGACAAGATCATCGATGCAGTTAAAGAAAACAACATCGGCTATCCATTAGGGAACCAACGGATCTGCTACGCAGATGACCCCATCTTCATCGCGGATTCCGAAAACGACCTACAACGCCTGCTGTATACATTCAAGACCCAGGCCTAAAAATAGAAATGATCGGAAGTACCTCGATACTAGTATCAAAATAAATAGGTAATTCCAGTTCCTAATCCTGTAAACCCTGTTACATCCTAGTTGGGTAAAACGTAAATCCTGACGCTGTTTGTTAAATTGCTTATCTTGTTCACATTGAGAGCATTAGCAATAACAATACTCATTACTTTATCTTATTGCCAAGCTACTTGAAATATTTTAATTTTAACAAATATCTTTTAAACACGGTGTTATGAACAAATTTGTTTAACGTTGGATTTTAGCCTACACCAAAGAGGTCTAGGACACTTTGTCGAATGCCCACAAGCCGAATCGTATTTCAAAGGTCCACAACGCCGAACAAAACGTCGAATGCTCGTGAGGGACACTTTGCAGTATATGCCCACAACGCCGAATGTTTGTGAGGGACACTTTGCCGAATGAGCCCACAATTCCGAATCGTATTTCAAAGGTCCACAACGCTGAACGTGTCCAAAACGTTGAATGCTCATAAGGGACACTTTCCGAATGTACCCACAACGCCGAAAGTTTGTGAGAGACAGAGTGTGCCGAATGTGCCCAAAACGCCGCATGCTCGCAATAATCGCCGAATGTGCAATTTATATAACAGCCACAGATATATGCGTATATAAAATTTTTCTGAAAAATACACCATAAATATAAATTGCAAAATGCTCGTGGACTATATATTTCAAATGCGCCACCTACCGCTTTAGTTGTATGCACTTGGAGTAAATAAAACAACATGTTTTATACCACAAAAAAATGAATAATTTTTACAAATTGTGTTCACGCTATTAACAGAAACAACATAAAATTAATTTAGTTTGCCATTTTCTACGGAATAGCTTATAAAATAAATTACTAAAAATGTTTTCTCTCTTGTTAACCTCATCGTGGGACAGACTGTATACCACTTAATGTGGTATTAAAAAATGAAACTAAAATTAAAGACAGCACCCCGTGTATTTTATAAACTATTCCGTAGAAAATGGCAAACTGAATTAATTTTATAATCTATTCACGATTGATTTGCCATCCAACAGGCTGTGGAAATCTGGGGGAATGTGTGGTATCATTGAAATTTGTCAATTAATTAAGTTAGGTTATGCTAGTTTTTCTTGATGGAGGTTATGATTTTTGAAAGCAGGCAATGTTGCCAGTGGAGCTTGTTTGTTCATTTAACGTTCGCCTATTGCTGTTAGAAAAGTAGGGGACTCTAGAGCTGGCAACAGGGCAATTTCATTTTGACATTGCTAGAAATCAATCAAATAATATTTAAGAAAGGCAACTTAAGAAAAAAAAAACTCAGCCTGCTGGATGGCAAATCAATCGTGAATAGTGTATATGTTGTTTCTGTAAAACAGCGTGAACACAATTTGTTAAAATTATTCATTTTATTGTGGTCTAAAACATGTTGTTTTATTTTCTCCAAGTGCATACAACTAAAGCGGTAGGTGGCGCATTTGTAATATATACTCCACTTTACTAGCATTTTGCAGTTTAAATTTATGCTGTATTTTTCAGAATAAATTTTATACACACATACGAGGTCGGACTAGGCCGACGTTAAATAGAACAAACAAACAAACAAATATGAAAGGCGATTGGCACTACTACAGACGCTATAAGAAACTGACTGTTTCCAAATCATATCCAAATTGTACTTGGAACTTTCGTCTACACATACAAAGTGATTTTTTAAAAAGTCAATTGCAGTAGCCTAGGGATTGTCCCGTCTATATTAAGCTTTAGAATCTGACAATATGAAAATTGTAACAGAAAGAAAGAAATCTTGACGAAAAACTGTAATTTACTTACCTTAATAAATTACAAATCAGTTGCAACTAAATACTTGTTCATTTTCACATTTTGTTGGGCCAAAATTTTTAACTACCTGAACTGTCACACAGTTTGACATACAGGGAAATGTCATTCAAAGCTCATTACAGCTGACTGCAGACGGAATAGCTTTTTTTCTAGGCTTGCTGCAATTGACTTTTTAAAAAATCACTTTGTAGCTAAGACGGCATCCTGTCAGAACTTGCGTGGTAGGCTGTGCATGCGAATGAACATGTTAGTGCAGCTGTCACATGTGACACAAGTCAAACATGGAGCAGAGAGCGAACATTAAGTTTTGTTTCAAATTGGGGAAAACGGCCACGGAGACATTCGAGATGTTGAAAACGGTGTGCGGCGACGAAGCCATTTCCCATATTCGCTTTTTTGAGTGGTTTGCCAGATTTCATGAAGGTCGGCAGGACCTTTACGATGATCAGAGGCCGGGTCGTCCGATCACAACGAGAAACCCCGTAACGATCGAAAAAGTCCGACAACTTGTGGCGGCTGATCGACGACTGACACTGAGAATGATGGAGCAGGAGCTGAGTATTAACCGTAAAACCATTAGAACCATTTTGGAGAAGGATTTGAAGAAAAGGAAGGTCTGTGCCAAATTTGTCCCGCACAATTTGACCGCTGAGCAAAAAGCGCATCGAGTGGACACCTCCCGCGACTTCATTGCAACAGCCAACAGTGACCCAAATTTTCTGGATTCAATTGTTACTGGTGACGAGTCGTGGTGCTTCCAGTACGATCCAGAAAGCAAGAGACAAAGCATGGAATGGCGATCGAAGACGTCTCCCTGGCCAAAGAAATTCCGTCTCCAAAAATCGAAAGCGAAGACCATGCTGATCACTTTCTTCGACAGTCAAGGCATCATTCACAAAGAATTTGTGCCACCGGGTGTCACCGTCACTAGCCTGTACTACAAAGGTGTCATGACACGTTTACTAAAACGCATTCGACGTGTGCGACTGCATTAGGCAGCCTCCAGCAAGTGGCACCTTTTACACGACAATGACCCTGTGCATTCTACCTTGATTGTGAAGACGTTTTTGGAGACAAGAAATGTCCCAGTTTTAAAACATCCTCCCTATTCACCGGATCTGTCTCCAGCGGACTTCATGCTGTTTCCTCAGCTAAAATTGACCCTCAAGGGAAGGCGCTTTGACGACGTGGAAGACATTCAACGGAATGTTACCTCCGAACTAAACGTACTTCCTCGCGACAAGTTTAAGCAGGCTTTCCGTGACTTGTATCGTCGATGTCAATGGTGCGTAGAAGTCGAGGGAGATTACTTCGAAGGACGCTAGAGGTATTTTCACCTATGGCTTCCTCACATGCTTTGTATTTGATCAATCCCATTATATATTTGTCCGACCTCGTATATCTATGTCTATTATTATAAACTGCACATTCGGCGTCTATACTCAGTGGCATGGAAATCGCAACACCAAGAAGGGGTAGAAATTTTTTGACCAAACTTGATTTCCATGTCACTGAGTATATTACGAGCATTCGGCGTTGTGGACACATTCGGCAAAGTATATCTCACAAGCATAAGGCGTTGTGGGCATATTCGGCAGAATGTCCATCGGGTGTTAATCAGACTTCTACATTTTGGAGATTTTACACAAACTACACATTAATCGGGCACCATCGGCACTTGTGAACACTACCTAATACTTTTCGGCGTTGTGAGCACATTCGGCAAAGTGTCCCTCACGAACATTTGACGTTTTGGACACGTTCGGCGCGGCGTTGTAAATCTTTGAAATACGATTCGGCGTTGTGGGCATTCGACAAAGTGTCCAAACCCCGCCAACGCGCAAAATTTAATGTTTAATTCCTTAAATATCACTAAAGATATAGCGATATTGTTGCAAGTATCAACTATTGGTATCGCGATATTTTTTGAAAAAACTATCGAGTATCGGTTTCTTGGTATCGTTATCACGACTTAAAAAAAGTATCGTTCCAACTACTGGAAAATATAACATGACCATCTCCAAATCGAAACCCAAAAGTATGGTTATAGCAAAGGAAACCGCTTCGATGCCAGCTGGCAATAGACGACAGCCCCATACAACAAGTCATATCCTTTGACTACTTAGGCAGCAATATTTCAAACCATGGGGATCTCCAAGAAGAAGTTCGATACCGGATAAACAACGCCTCGTTTATCTTAAAAGTGCGATGTGGAAAAACGACATCAGTATCAACTGCAAATCACGAATATATAAGAGCTGTATCAGACCATATCAACATACGGGGCAGAATCGCGAGCCCGCACAACCGCCACAAAAAGACGGATAAAAATGGCAGAAATGAAAACCTTCAGAATGACAGGATACACCTTACGAGATCACAAAAAAGTACAGTGGTGTTGCGTATTAACTATACGCGATTGCTTTAGCACTAGCTACCATTAATGAAATACTTGTGCTTGGTTTTGTATGTTTTATTATAAAAATGCTGGCTGCACACTGCAACGATTGGTACAGGAATGCATATATGCAAAACTCTAGCTGAGCTTGCGTAGAAGCGTAGACGCATGGGTTTTTATACCTGCGCTTTCATTTGGGTCCCAACATGATGCACATGCTTAGGCCCTTTATTTACCACAATTACTATTTAAAAATGAATAAGTACGTAGTTACAAAGAAATATGCGGATGCAGGTAGCTGTGACGCAACATACTGCCCCCCGTTGAAATAATAGTTTCAACACAAAGATTACTTAAGCTATTTGATACTAATTGATCGATTATTATAATACAATTTAAGATGATTATGAATAATAATAATAAATATACATTTTATCACTAACTCTTAATTAAGTTCCATCTGTTACTGGCACTACACATATTTTTGTTATTGGCCGTTTAATTACACCACCTTTAGTTTTTACCGTCACTGTCCTTGTAACACCATCCTTTCCAGGATGTACGTTTGCTATACGTCCCAACAACCATTGTAGCGGTGGGCAGTTATCTTCGCGGACTATCACAAGAGTCCCTATTTGAAGAGATGTGTTTGGATTTTGTTGCCACTTTTTTCTCACTTGAAGATGGTTTAGATATTCTGTTGACCATCGCTGCCAAAAATGCTGTAACAGTTGTTGTACTCTTTGCCAGCGTGATAACCGGTTGGAGCATACCGTGGTAATATTTGGTTCCACTGGAGCTATGAGTGAGTCTCCAATTAGGAAATGACTCGGGGTAAGAGGTGAAAGGTCATCGGGATTGCTGGTTAACGGGATTAGTGGTCGAGAGTTTAAACATGCTTCTATTTGTGTGAGCAATGTATACAATTCGTCGTAGGTAAGTGAAGCATCTCCGACTACTCTTTTAATATGGTGTTTTACGGATTTAACACCTGCCTCCCAAAGACCTCCAAAGTGAGGTGCCCTCGGCGGTATGAAATGCCAATCAATGTTGTCAACCGTTAAGGCTTCAATAACACCTGATTTGAATGTTATTGAATTAAATAAATTGTTAAAATCAGTGTTTAATTCTCGGTTGGCACCGACAAACGTAGTTGCATTATCGGAATATAGGTGTGACACCTTGCCCCTGCGCGACATGAATCTTTTAAGTGCATTCAAAAACGACTCTGATGTTAAATCGCACACTAATTCTAAATGAATTGCTTTCGTGGCGAAGCAAATAAACAGTGCAATATAAGATTTTATTTGTTTTCTGGAGCGCCCATGGCCTTCCTTTATTAAAATTGGTCCGGCGTAGTCTACTCCAGAATGAATAAACGGGCGCGCGGGTTCTACCCTGTGTTTTGGTAAATCGCCCATCATTTGTTCCATGGTAATTGGTTTTGCGCGATAACATTTTAAACATTTATGTATGACATTACGAACAACATTGCGTCCTGATATCAGCCAATATTTGTTGCGTAGTGTGGCTAATGTTGCTTGCGGCCCACCGTGCAAGTTTTTAATGTGTGCCTGCATAATAAGCAAGTTACTAACATGGTGTTTACATGGCAGTATGATCGGGTGTTTTTGATCTTGATTGACCGTTGCATTTTTTAATCTACCCCCTACTCTTATGATACCGTTTTCATCTAGAAATGGATTTAAACACAATAGCTTGGAGTGTCTGCTTATCTGCTTATTAGTCTGCAGTTCGGTGCGTTCACTTGAAAATGCATGTCCCTGAACTAATTTAATTATTATTATGTTAGCGTAATTTAATTCTGATGCCGTTAAATGCTCTTTTAATTTTTCCTTGTTCTTGCAATTATTTAAAAATCTTATACAATACGCTACGACCCTTTGTAACTTAATAAAAGTCGAATATTTGTATAGTATTTTAAAATCAGGAGTTACTACCGTCGCTAGACATACCCTACGTTCGCTCTGTTCAATAATATCGTTTTCATTAATTTGAAATTTATTACTAGGCCATTGACTGTTATTGTAACTTAGCCACTCGGGACCATTAAACCAAATTTTTGAATTTTGCAATTGTTGTGGTGATGTCCCTCGTGATATGATATCTGCAGGATTATCCTCCGTCTTTACATGACACCACTCTTCAGGCTTTGTTAACGACCGTATTTCAGAGACCCGATTACCTACAAAAGTTTTCCAGTTTTTAGATAGCGATATCCACGCTAAAACGATAGTAGAATCCGTCCAGAGATATTGCTTGTCGAACCTTATATTAATTGTTTTTGTGATTTTTTGGATAAGACGTGATAATAATAAAGCTCCGCATAATTCTAAGCGCGGAATTGATAGTTTTTTCAGCGGCGCTACACGTGATTTAGCACATACTAAAGTAACACTATGCTGATTATGTATGTCTGATGCTCTTATATATATACAGGCCCCGTATGCCCCTTCCGAGGCGTCACAAAACCCATGAATTTGTATTGAATTTGGATATTGATTGGGTATTACCTTTCGATCAAATGTCAAATTGTTTAAATACGGTAATTTTTCCAAAAATATATTCCAGTCTCTGTGTACATCTAATGGTACTGCTTCGTCCCAACCTATATTTAGGGACCATAATCTTTGTAATATAATTTTCGCCCTAATTAATACTGGACCTATTAGACCAAGTGGGTCAAAAATCTGTGAAATCACTGAAAGAATGGTTCGTTTCGTGGTTTTATTTCGCTTATTGTCTACATTTATAAAGTATTTAAATGCATCTGAATGACAATTCCACAATATACCTAATGTTTTTGTATTGGATTCCCTATCTAAATTTATAAGAATTTGATTTGATTGTTTTTCCTTACTTGGTAACAAATTAATATTGTTAGATGCAAATTTCGCGAGTTCAAACCCTCCTCTAGATAGAGCGCTAATTAACTGATCGCGTATTGCAACCGCTTCTTCAATGCTGTTCGCACCCGTTAACACGTCGTCAACATAAAAATCCTTTATTATGGTGTCATATGCTAAACGAAAATTTTGTTTTTGATTAATTGCCAATTGTTTTAGGCATCTTATAGCCAGAAACGGCGCTGATGCTGTGCCGTATGTTACAGTACATAATCTATATGTTTGGATTTGATCGCGTGGATCGCTTCTCCACAAAATTCGTTGAAATTCCCTATCCTCTGAATGGATCATGATTTGTCTATACATTTTAGTTATATCGGCAGTGAATACAAATTGATGCGTTCTAAAACGCGTTAAAATAGCAAACAGATCTTGTTGGATTGTAGGTCCCACCATCAAATTATTATTTAATGAAATGCCCGAGGAAGATTTTGCCGAGGCATCAAAAACAACTCTGACCTTTGTTGTATTGCTTGACTCTTTAACCACTGCATGATGAGGAAGGTAAAACGATTCTTTCGTTTCAACTTGATTATTTGAATCTGATACGAGTTCCATGTGACCCATTTGTAAATATTCATTTAAAAATGTTATATATTGGTCGCGTAAACTGTGATTCCTTGTTAATTTAGCTTCTAATGAATAGAATCTCTTCAATGCGTAATGTTTGGATAATCCTAATGACTTAATATTTTCTTTAAAAGGTAAACGTACTACAAATCGCCCATTTTCATCACGAGTATGTGTATTTACAAAATGAGCTTCACACTCTGCTTGTTCATTTGTTAAATTTTCGCAATCTTGAAAATTTTCTATTTCCCAAAATTTGGATATTTGCTTATTCAGGTTCAGCATCGAAACGTTGCACGATACTGCTGATTGAATATCATTATTACATGTTCCACCAACAACCCACCCTAATTGAGTTTTTTGCAAATATGGTTGATTATTTGCTAATCTTATTTGGCCCACGCAAAGTAGTTGCCAGAATAATCCTGCCCCTAAGAGTAAATCTACGGGTTTTGCTATGTTAAAGGTAGGGTCTGCTAATTTCAAGTTTGCTGGTATCGCCAATTGTGATTTCGAAAATGTAGTACTTGGTATGTTAGTCGTTATATTTGGCACAACAAAACACTTTATTTCCGCGGTAAATGCATTTAATCGCGATTTTATTTTGGCCTGCGCAAATTGCGAAACTGCCCTGACTGATTGCATAATTCCAGAAACGGAAATATTTGTAGAATTACACTTTAAGTTTAATTTTTTGCATAGTTGATCAGATATGAAATTCATTTGGGAACCTACATCAAGAAAAGCTCTACAATCATGAATTTTGCCTTCGTTATCATACACATGTATGAGTGCTGTGGAAAGCAATACTTGCGTATTAATTTGGTTTCCACAACAATGATTTGTTTGTTGAGGTACCGCAACCGGAAGTGGATTTGCCTGTACTGAAACCGATGTGCTTGGTTCAGAAATTGGTTCCTCAAAATGTAGTAAAATACTGTGTTTTTTATGGCATTTTTTGCATCGATAATTCGATTGGCATTGTGCTACCTGGTGGTTCGGTTTTAAACAGTTAACACAATGTCTAAGTCTTTTGATTTCATTAAATCGTGCTGCAACAGGCATGTTTAAAAATTCGGAACACTGATAGATATTATGATTTTGTTGGCATAATTGGCAATTTGTATAATTATTTTGAGTTACTATATGAGCGGTAGTTCGCCCCATAGATTTATAAGCTTGATTCTTATAATGTTGTGGTATGTTGTTAACTGCACTACCGGATTGTTTAAAATAATTTGGTTGGTTCGCTAAGGATTCCAAAAACTGACACCTTCGTCTTAAAAAGGTTGTCATATCTTCCAAGGTAGGAAGTTCCGCTATCGGTGCACATGCATCCCATTCTTTATTTGCGTTAAAATCTAATTTTGTACAAACTAATTGAATTACAATTATGTCCCACGAATCTGTGGGCATATTTAGAGCCTTTAATGCTCCGAGATGGGTATTTAATGAATCCAATAATTGTCGTAGTGACACTGCAGAACCTTTGGTTATTGCCGGTAAATTTAATAGTGCGTTTATATGCTTTTTTATTATAAAAGGTTTGTTTTCGAAACGTGTTTTCAAAAGCTGCCACGCTATTTCATAATTATCTGTCGACACCCCCAGTGATGCGATCACCTGAGCTGCATCTGCTGATAAACATGACTTCAAATAATGAAATTTCTGTATGTTACTAATCTTAGTATTCTCATGAATCAATGACTGAAAAGTATCATAAAAGGGTAGCCACTGATCATACTGCCCATTAAACGATGGTAATTTTATAGTAGGTAACTGCACGTGATTAAAATTATCGTTATTTTGACCGGCATTACGGTGAACAAATGATGGATTATTTTTTGGATTAATTAAGTTTTCAGCATCTGCCATTAATTGTCCATATTGACTCTCAAAACTTTCACGTTCGGATTCCTGACTAGGATCTAAACATTCGATTTCGCTTTGAATATTTTCAAATTCTTGCCATACAGGTTCGAGTTTACTCATGCGAATTTTGACTTGCGTTAAATCGCGGCTAGATTCAGTATTTATGGTGTTTAATAAAGTTTTGAAGCGTGTTAAGCGTGCTCTAATTTGACCTCTCTTAAAAACCAAATTTTTTAAAGTATTTTCTTGATCTTTGTCTGGCATATTGATTTTAATTTAATTATTATGATTATAATATTAATTATATTGATTATAATAAATCGGAGATACCTAAGCACCCCGACAGTATACAATGTCACAATGACTGGTTATAAAGGCAAAGGACGGTAAGGAAATGGAGCTCACTCACCCTATGCCTCAATTGTAGCGACCACCAAACGATTAATTTCCCTGGTCGCAAAGTTGTGATGTTTGGCTACAGCTTCCAACGGACGCGCAATGGACGATGGATGATTCTGATAGACCCAAATTTGATGATTCTTCCCAATCGCACAATGTTGATGTGGCTTCGAAGGACCAAAATGTTGCGTATTAACTATACGCGATTGCTTTAGCACTAGCTACCATTAATGAAATACTTGTGCTTGGTTTTGTATGTTTTATT
>JABXWE010103100.1:0-11520 GCA_014611495.1 Limonius californicus | reverse complement strand
GGCACTTCAAAGGAAGCCACTACTTTCAGTAGCGAAAGAAACGCAAAGAAAATTGGAGAAGGGTTAAAACCACCCCCACCCCCTGATAAATTTGTTCAGAATTTTTTTAAGGATGATGATATGATTCTACGTTTTTTTTTAAGGTGAAGACTTATTCATTAGCTTCATTTTTTGACTCTTGTAAAAACTCCGTAATTCGTATAGTTTCGAAGAAAAAAAATGTTTACTCAAACACTGATAACCGATATTATTATTGCAGGTTTAATTGTATTACAAAATTTAGTTGGCCGTAGACACAAAAATAAAACTTTTTTACAACAAATGTTCAATGTGACCTCCACCTTCATTGATGCAGAGGTCAACACGACGTAAAAAATTGAAATGCACCCTTCTTAAAACATCGTCGTTTTTTCGTAGTGCGTTTACACCATTTTGAATTCTGTCCCACAGTTGTTCAGCATTATTAATTTGTACCTCGTATACTTTTGTTTTTAACGCTCCCCATATGAAGAAATCACAAGGATTTAAATCTGGAGACCGCGGTGGCCATTGAATGGGTGCTTCTTGTCCCCTACCAATCCATCTACCAGCAAATTGTTCATTTAGATATTCTCTTACGGCACGTGCAAAATGAGGTGGTGCACCGTCGTGCATGAAAAACATGTTTTGACGCAAATTAAGGGGCAAGTCTTCTAATAACTCTGGCAAAGTTTCTTGGAGAAAAAGAAGGTAACTAGCGCCATCCAGACGATCAGGCAATCGGAACGGTCCAACCAAAAAATTGTCTATAATTCCGACCCAGACATTAATTTTAAATTCTCGTTGATAATGTCTAGCTTTAACAGTATGTGGATTTTCATCTGCATAAATATGTTCATTATGTAGGTTTGTCATGCCACGACGCGTAAAACAAGACTCATCAGTAAACAAGATATTAGTGTGGAATCCATCGTCGACTACTCTGCGCTCCCGAATAATTTCTGCAAAATTTAAACGTGATTCGTGGTCAAGTGGCAATAATTCTTGAACTGGCTGGATGTGAAAAAGACGAATTAATTGATCGGCAAGGATCCGACTTACAGTGCTTTTTGGAATCCCAGTTTCACGTTGCAATATTCTGGTACTGATCTCAGGATTGTTATCAATCCTTTGAAGAACTGCTTCTTCCACAATGGGTATTCGGGCTTGTCGAGGTCTTCCAGTGTTAAATCTGGCTGGCTGCAAACTTCCTGTTTCTCGAAGACGACATTCGATACGAGCAAAAGTTTTGTGATTTGGAATTCTTCGATTTTGATATCTCTCTTGATACACGCGGACACTCTCGCGGCAGTTACCTTGACAGTATCCAAGAACTAATAACATGTCGGTCTGCTCATTGAAAGGGAAATCCATATTTGATAGCGGCAAAAATAACAGCAGCAACAACAACAACAATTAAAGCAGCAACGATGGTTACAATAACAAAAAAGAATACAAAAGCAACAAACAGTGAACAATTATTGAAAAGTTTACTGTCAACAATCAACTGAGATGATTATGAATTTGTTTCCTATCAAAATTATCACCTTTGTTTTATTTTTGTGTCTACGGCCAACTAAATTTTGTAATACAATTAAACCTGCAATAATAATATCGGTTATCAGTGTTTGAGTAAACATTTTTTTTCTTCGAAACTATACGAACTACGGAGTTTTTACAAGAGTCAAAGAATGAAGCTAATGAATAAGTCTTCACCTTAAAAAAAAAACATAGAATCGTATTATCATCCTTAAAAAAATTCTGAACAAATTTATCAGGGGGTGGGGGTGGTTTTAACCCTTCTCCAATTTTCTTTGGGTTTCTTTCGTTACTGAAAGTAGTGGCTTCCTTTGAAGTGCCCAGGTACTAAATTTCATTAAAATTGGTTTACACGTTTCTGAACAGCATACAAAAATGTGATTTTTTAAGTAAACTCTGAACTCCTCTCACGGGCAAACGGTACATTTTGATATATGACAAAGTTGGGTCCAATCGACTTCTTTTGACCTCTAGAATACGTGGTAGCTCTATGTCCCAGGAGTTTTGGGACACCCTGTATATTAATTATTAATTATCATGTGCGGGTGGGCCGTTGTAAGATTTGGTCCTCTTCAACCCTGGGCTTCCTTCCTTCCTTCTTGTTGGTTCTTGCTGCTGCTTCTGGGCGTGTGGTTTCTGCATTGGGATGGTATCTGTAAATTAATAAGAGGTAGTGGAGTATTGACTGTGAGTTTTAACAATGCTGATCGTATTATGAGGGGGTGTTTTCGACAAAGTCGAGGAGGTCGTCTAGATCTGGATACAGACTAGATAAGGTGGCTGTGGGGGGGTGCTTCAGTTTCCTGCGGGGTTTTCTGGGGATTCGGTTTTGGCGTCTGGTAGAAATTCGAAGGGTCGCTCCGGCTATGAGATTATTGCCGTTGAGGGTGCGGGTGATATAGGATTTTTGAAGTTTTTGGAGGCAGCGGCAGATGGGAGTGATGCCTGGGTTTTCATGAATTAGTATTCTGAAGTATCGGAAGTCTAACCGGATTTGTAATTTGTAAAACCTAATAGGTTTTTATAAATACAATCCATGTAGGTTATAACAAAACTTTTCGATCTGCAAATATTTGGTCCATTACAGTGGCGGCGATGTAATTTTAAGTAGGGGTGCAAGGTGTGTCTACTACATATTGTAACAGACAGTGCCCTTTATGTACATAAACAATTAATATATCTTTTGGCTATTCCGGTGAGGTTAAATAATTTTTAAAACCTGCTTATCAAAATTAAAACTTTTAGTATTGATCATTACTTGGGATTTGTTCTTTGTAATGCACTACTTTCAAAAATCGTTTACTTTAAGAGTTCTCCTAAAATATCTAAATCAACTTTGTGAATTAGGTCTGTGAGTTTAAATTAGTGCGGTATTAACGTAAAATCGAAAATAAAACAAAGAAAGATCTCATTGCATACTACCAAAATAAAGTTGTATCGATACTGTCTCCCCAGATACTTTTAAATGCGGTATTTTGCATTTACAAATTAATTTGTGTCAGCTGTTATCGATTGCAGTCATTAGTGCTTCGAGGTACTTAGTTTCGATTAATTTTTAGAATTATTAAACAACTCAATTCGCGGAGTATCGCTATTATATATATAATAATGACTACGCGTAACGAAGTCTCTAAATGGGCAGTCAATAACCCCGTTTCGCTTGCCAGCCAGAAAAATTTTATAAAAAATGTGTGGTTATGTTTAGTTTTTTATTAATGTTAGCGGTATTAACAATTCGTTGTTTACGTAAAATTGTTTATTTAGTAAAAATATTTATATATTACTATTTCCAAATTTTTGTTAAAGTCTACTGCTGGTACGAGTTGGCACGTTTGGATTTAACAAATTAAATTCAAACTAGATCAGTATAGAAATTGTTAATCCAGCTAACATTAACAAAAAATTAAATACAGATATGAGAAGAGTTGACCCGCCTGGTAGGTGAAACCTGGTTTCTCGCATGACCCCTTGCGCTTCAGTATATCGGTCCATTCAGCCTCTTTGTTTTGCGATGTCATTACTAAGTAAGGGAGCAGCCTGGCAGACAAATACTGGTCAAACAGTATTCAAAGTTAAGTAAAGATCCGTGCGGTAACCACTGGATGGGTGATCGAAAATCTATGCTAACACACTGCTATCCTAGTGGCTTTAAAACCCTGCTATTAATTAAATAATCTAGTGGCTTGATAGCACCTAAAGCCGTCGGACGCTCTGGGTTAGTGCGTCACATCACTAGCTACCTTAAACAGAGTTAAAGTGGCAGCAGGATGCGGAACTGCCTTTGGGCTTCCCTGCAAACCTTTCGTATACGCATTTATTTATTTCATATATATGATAATATATTTTATAGTAATGATACTCTGCGAATTGGATTCTTTAATTATTGTAAAATTTAGTTTACACAAACTAATTTCTTCTTCTTCCTCTGATTAATACCGCACTAATTTGAACTCGCAGACCAAATCCACTACATTTTTTTAAATATTTAAAAGGAGCTGTTAAGGTAAATGATTTTTAAATATGCAGTGATACAAAAAGCAAGTTCCAAGCAATGATCACAACTAAAAGTTATAATTTATGAAAAAATAATTAATATAATCAGCTTCTAAAAATTATTTAACGTTGTTCGAATAGCAAAAATCATTTTTGATAGTCCCTATACATAGAAGGTACTGCCTATTATAATATATCTAAAAATAATTACTCTAATACTTCAAATAAGCGAGATATCAAGCTGATCAATCTTAGCAGATGCACCCTATCGGGGCCATCGTGATAACTAACCGGGCCGGACACTTGCCGTGCAAGTGGAGGGGATCGGAGGCTGAGTTGCACTAACGTATGCAATAGCCAAGCTATGCGCTTCCACCGTTTTCGACACAATATAAAGTGTATTGCAAATAATTCTAATGTTTTATTGTAAACACAATTTTTGAAAATGTAAATGTAAGAAATAACTTTGTTCTTACCACTAAAATAAACTTAAAAATGCGTTTTAATGCAGAATACAATATTAATTTTATGCAGTTCCACAATCACTGTTTATAGGTATTTAACTTTCGTTTTTTGATTTTAACTTGTTCATCATTTATACTTTTTCTAAAATTATTTATGAGTATATTTGAAAATATTACGACACAATTTTTTAATACATAATTTTTACTTTCACACGCACAATCTTTTTCAAAAATTATATTTTAAAGTTATCAGAACTCAGTTTACACAACACTGCCCTTTGATTGTTGGAAACTAAAAATATATCTTCATAAATTTCACTAATTAGTACTTGAAATATTTTGTACATTGAAACTAAAATGTCAACTAAAAACTCTTTTGGGATTTTTAATCCTCCTCGGTCTAAATTCCTGAGATAAAGCCGCGTTTCCTCGTTAACGTCGAACTCGAGATTTCGGGTATAAGTTAAACATTTTAAGCACGTTTCACAGGAAATTCTTGATTTTAAACTGTTAGCTATATATCCTCCTATATACACCAACACCATATACTCAGCTTTTGAAATTTCGACAACGTCTGTATGTCTGTCTATATTTTCAAATGTCCTGTTAATGTACTCATCGTCACATTCGGAAAAATCAATTTCATTTACGTCTGAGAACAAAGTTTTTATTTGAAATTCTCCACTTCTAGCAGACTTCAGTTTTAGTAAACTTACAAGTTTTATTTTTTTTCGGACTCCAAAATTTGTGTTACAGATATATGGTAATTTCCCCCGCTCATCTGTCTATATTGCCCGAATCTAGCTTCTAGGGGATCAGTCTGGAATTTTCCTAATAAAACATAGTGGAATTTCAGGTCATTTAATAAATATTTACACATAGCAATGATAGTCTCACACGTGTGTAAAAGTGCATGATGTGTCTGTTTAGTTAATTTTCCGTGACGTTTGCCCGCATTTTTAATTTCCATGGTATCCCATTTCTTTAACCACAAAGCGAAATTCTTTAAAAACAGTAAATTTTTGTCATCCGCTGTTCGTATAGGATCGCAGAATGGATCTCTCAGATGTTTTCCCTTCCACTGGCTTTGACAGTTAACAACTTTCCACCAAGAAGCTATAACTTCTAAAAACATAATTGTACCATCAGCTTCAATGTTTGAATCATTTTGTAAAGTTCTTAGAGCAGATATATTCTTTTCGTCAAAAAATCTGGTGCAAAGTAGTACATTTTGCCTTTGTATGCCAACAGGGTTCAAAACGTTTTTGTTTAAGTTCGGAGCCATTTTTATTATTTTGGATTGTTCATAAAAATATAACGATCGCAAATTGCCCACTTTAGCAAAAAATTGTTTTTCTACATTGTCTGTTGCAACAACTGTAGAATTTTCGTTTATTTTGTAAGAAGGAATGCAAAGAGTTTGCTCGCAGTCGGTTTGGTTAATCCAATTGTTTCTTAAATTCTTTAGTAAATGGACGCTGTCAAATAATAAAAAAATAGGTGTATTAGTAATTTTATTCATATATATACTTTGCATTTCACCACCACAAAGTAAATCAAATGCCTTCTTATTCACTTTGTTGTTGTCTGAAATCAATGTTAATATTACATATCCAACTTGACTTAGTTGTTCAATTATTTTAATAATTAGGTCTTTGAGATATTCGGCATTGAGGTTCTGAATAGGAAATAAGCCTACGACGTCTTTATTTTTTGACAAAACTGATGTAACCATGAATGTTTGAACAGTAGAAGCTTTTTTATTGATGTCAGTAGCACTCAATCCTTCCAACTTTCCATTTTTATAAACAACTTGTGGTTTAACGTATATTTCATCTAAAAGAACATTAACTAGTCTTTCGTCTTCCTTTAGTAATTTCAGTTTCTCAGACAGATATTTTAAATGAGCTTCGTTAATTCCTGTACTAGCTAAATTATCGCAACGACAAATACGTTTCAAATAAGACATATGTGGCAAAGTCATTATATCAGAGTTGCGTAGAAATACGTATGCCGAAGGAAACGAGTAAAAAAATGTGCAGGACCATATGAGTATTTCAGAATTATACTTATGATTTGCTTCGTGTAAAGCTAGATACAGCTGCTCTGCCAAAAATTTTAACTTGTTTGCTATATTCCTGTTTAAACTAGCTTCCATATTGCAACATTCTTTTAAAATTGATAGCGCATTCTTTAGCTTAGAGTCTAAATCGTGTGATGAACCATTTTCCATCGGTAATAGTTCAGTTAATTGACGTAGCTTAGGCCAAGTATCACACAACAAGGATTTTCCTAAAATATTTTCATAATGCTTTTTATCGACAATTACACCTTTTCGATATATTTCGATTGACAAATCACTTCTAATTTTTAAGGAACTAATAATACTTGGACATCCTTCTTCCATATCGGCAATATTTAAAAAATAAACATATGCTGTATGTTCTATTACCGCAAGCTTTAATTTTTTTAATTTGCCTTTATACTTAGATACTAAATTAGCAAAATCCAAAATTTTTTGACTTTCCATCTGCTTTTCTTTATGTTTTTGTTCATTAATTCCTTTTTCTATTACCCGTGTTTGTAGATTCTTTCTTAATGTAGGAGCATTTACAGAATTGTATTTTGGCTGGTTAGGAAATATAGTAGGGCATGCATTATCTACAAGTTTCGGATTTTTCCTATGTACAACCGTTACTGTACCGTCTCTCTTTTTAAACGTTTCTTCTCTTATTATAAATTTCGGATGAAAGTGTTTGATGCAAACGACAGAATGTTTAGTTGGGTGAAAATTTTCCCTATGTATTGATCTAATCCATTTCTGTTTAATTATTGCGTCCTTAGGAAATCGAAAGACTGCATTGTAAGCATCTTGACCATCATAGTTACTATTGCAAGCGGGAACGTAGCACTTTCTAGGCATTCTATGAAATTATTAAGGTATTTTTTATTTGCATTGAAACCTCATAACTATTTTGTACTTACGTGATTTACAATACAAAAATATAGCCGCAATTGGGGTTTATTAACAACTAACAAGTTATAAGAACAATTATTGTGAAGAACCGGGAACAACACTGTACGTTTACTATTCACAGTAGCAGAACTAGACCGTACTTTCAGCACACTTTCAGCCTCCAATCCCCTCCACTTTCTCATCTACAGCGACGAGTGCCCGGCCCGGTTAGTTATCACGATGGCCCCGACCCTATTCATAGAGATTATTGTTGAAAGTATGTCTTTAGTTTATTGTAAATAATCAACTTATAGGAATTTACATGCCCATTACAATATGAAAGTTTTGTTCAGTTTACTTTAGATGGGAGATATTTGTCTGATGAACAAAATACATTATAAAGTAATGTAAACTTCTATAGTCATATATACCAATGAATAAAATGCCACTTTTTGAAGGCTTTAGTAGAATTAAAAATTAGAGATTAAATTTTTCGTCTGATGTTTTTTTGTTATTTATTATATTTTAATTTATTTTTACAGACATACATGTATATGCGCAAGCTGTTTTGACAAACTAGAACGTTGTCCCATGTGCAGGGGGCCGATAAAAAGCTACTTCTGCATCCGAGGAGAAGATTACATGCCCTTACAGGCAGCTCCAAAACTGACACAGTCATCTCATGGACCCTTGTATACGTGGCTCGACAGCTGGAATGATCGTTTAATAGATTTCTTGGGTTTTCAGCGGTAACACTATGATATTGAAACTTTCATAGACTTCAAATACTTATCTAGGTTCTAGAACATCGTAGAAGCTTGTACATAATAATTTAATGCTCGACACTAGACCGTTCAATAAAACAATATTTATGTCAATGAAAATTTTATTTTTTAACTTTGAAACTACTATATGTAGGAATTAGAAAAAAATAATGCAATCTTGCTGCCACCATGTGATGGCCTTTGTCGCAGTTTCATTATCATTTATCATGTGTAGTGAAGCAGGATTACATTTAATTAAAATATAGTGAGTTAGATTTAAAATTGCCTGTAAAATGATCTTGTTTGTAAGATAACCTAAACCTGTGATAATATATACGCTATTTGAACAAACATGTGCTTTTCATTAATGTTGCCCAATACAATAAATTTCAAGCTAGTTGTCATATTAAATTGAATATTGTTGAGTCATGAGAACGTCTTCGGATATATGTCTTCAAGATCGATTTTACATTAGTTCTTGTTGGTTGCTCCCTTACTCCAGTTAAGACCAAAGATGAATATCAAATGCTAATTAAGTAGAAGTCATAATACATACAAGAATATGTGCAGACATCGTGGAATCTTCAGAGCTTAAAGCTTTAACTTCCTTTTACTTAACTGATGTATATCCAACATTCCTTAAGAGCGTGGTCTCTGGGGTATGGGAGCCATAGATAGAAAATAGTTTTTATTTTTAAGCATAGAAATTGCTTTGAAACCTCAATATTTTTTTATGTCTATCCGTTTTAGACGAGACGAATTTCTGACTTAAGTTATGTGACATTTGGCTTACCGTAATCCCAAAATTTTCGAGAAAAAAAATTTTCAATATTAAAATTTTATGAAATAAAACAGTTTTTAAGGCTGATCCTCCCGGCCAAAATTGGTTATTTTTTCATTTTTTGGGTGTAATTCATTTTTTTTATTATATGTATCATACATCAAATTACGCGTATTTTTAATATCAACCCCGCTGAATATGTTTCATTATTTAAAAAAAATGTATCACGTAAAAAGTAGACCGCAATCGTTTTATTTTTATTGTTTTTGCATTCTTTGGTATCTAGATCTAAAGATAGCCTTTTGATTTTTTGGATTAACATTAATAATACTATTCCCTAGCCCGCTGAATCTAAAACAAGACGAAGAAAAAATTATTTATTTAAATAAAAGCAAGAACGTAGAGGACGATGTATCTTCATGTCTACGATACTTTTAGAAAAGAAAATAAGCAGACATGTGTAAAATGCTGTGCTTGATATATATCAATAATAACCAGTTTAAAAAAAAGGTGTATTGTTTAAATAATCACATGTCATTTTTGTATATTTTGCACATTTAGTTCTCCAACTTGGCCGGGAGAGGCGCTGTAGATTGTTCAGGTAGAAACTTCGGTGCAAGCCAACTTTATTAAGGTGATGGGTAGATAATCGTTTTATTACCCGGCCATAATGGAACATTTAACATTTTATGTATTGACAAACCAAATGTGTCTTTGAATTCAAAAAGTTGCAAACTAACAAATAAAAGAAAATTATAATTAGTCTTACTAGATTCATGGCAATATCTATGCAATTGTTATGTATTTTAAAAACATGTATATACCGTATGTCTCCGAATACAGTTTACAAGAGGAACAAAAATTTATTTTTGATTTTACGAAAAAATGTCGAAAAAATAGAAAGTTTTGCTTGATTTGAAATACATATGTACCTATTTCTGTTATTAAAACTATTTAGGTTATTCTTTTTTTATCAAATTTTTTGGTATCACTATTTTCGTTCGTGCAGTACTTTTTAAAAGTCTGTTTTAGTTGGCTTTGAAATGTTAACAAATTTATGTTTTCGAATTTAGTTTAGTAGAGAGAAAAAAATGTTTATTTTTCATTTTACAAAAAAATACAATTATATATTCAAAATTAATATATTAGTACAAATGGTCTAAGAAATAAAAAAAACAAAAAATATAAAACTATAACCTAGAGATTGATGTAAATAATGCAACAAACAACAATGATTTTTGCGAGCATTTGTATTTTCGCAAGCGTTGCTTTTTTTAATTTGCTATTTGTCTGCAATGCTTTTTTGTGTAGCAACCTGGTCCATTTCTCAACATTTTCTTTTGAAATTCGTAGGAATCACTATTGCTGTTAAAAGACAAAGCAGCACCTTTACACCTTGCTGTGTACCCACCTTTCAACGAAAAGTTTACCCTTTTTGCACCAACAAATTTTCCTACAATAGAGTTGTAACATTCCGCCAAATTGTTGTTGAGGTTATGCAACAAGCTCCACGCATGATCTGCCACTCTCCTGTTGCGCGAAACAATCTCATTGTAAAAATTATTTTGTTTTAGCTTTTCTACCGCATTTGCTTCTCCTACCACTCGTTTCAAAATTATTTTTTCTTCGGTGCCAAAGAGCTTTGGTTACGAATGCATTCCGTATGATCTCCAAACACATGTAATGGTCCGTTTTCTATATCCCTTTTTAATTGCATTACTCTCTCTGGGAATGCTATACCATCAAATTTTAGTCCAGAAAACTATGGCTGAACTAATACCTATTCTCAGTTTTAACCCCAAAACCTTTCTTTGTTCAATGTCGTATGCGGTATTATTTTTTAAATCGGTCAGTTTAGTTATGTAATTTCTCAATACATGATTTTTGCATTCGATTTTTTCTACGTGGAATTGAGGTCCATATGGTGCAGCTAACAATACTTTTTTTGTACACGTTGCTGTCACCATCAGCAATTCTTTCCATAAATTAAATTGTGCATTGAGATCGACTTTTTGAATCCTTCTACTATAACGTCGGCTTCCATTGACGTAGAAGTCCCATTATGGTTTTTATAACAATGTGAGGGTTTGGATCAGTTTTGTCTTTCTCATTGTCACATATTCTGCAGTACTTATTGCGCACTCCCATGAATCAGATTTTTTTAGTTTTAGCTCCGATCATAGCTGCCACTACGTCAGAACATTTGTTGTACAATTTATTAGACATAAATGGTACATCTATGGATATGGAATTTGACTACAAACAAAAACTTCAATGAAAACAACGTACTAGGTTTTTAAAAATATAAAGTACATACTAATAAAAAATTATGTAATAGCTATTTGTTCACCTAGGCAAGAAAGTGCATCTGCTCCTCCCAAGGCCTGGAGGAAAAGGTACTTTCTTCGAGAGGTGAATATATTACATAATCATATTAAGTGGATAAATTCTAACGAGTCACGGGTGCTATATAAAATTATACCAACACCTCAAAATTCAAAATAA